>QRFJ01001571.1:0-94655 GCA_006176705.1 Cocos nucifera
TTTTCCCAAACCCTAGGTCAAAATCCTAGGGCAGCACTCAAAAAATCCTGCGCCTAACCCTCTATTTTTCTCTTCTCTCAAGAATTTTTTAATTCAAACTCATGTAGAAGGGGAGGTCTCACGCAGATGGATTTCTCACTTTGGAGATATCGCATGTCCTAAGGAATTTTAAGACTTAAATATGTGCCAATAAGAGGGGAATTATTGTGGAGGGATAAGATGGGTTGGTTGTTAGTTCAAATTCAAACACACTTTAAATTTAAACTCTAAACCACTCGATCATATCCACTAGGGATGTGAGAAAGCTAGGAGTACGCCCATATTTGCATGAAGAATGAAGCACGAGAACCTTTTCTCATGAAAAAATGTGGCGCACAAAAAAAGGTGCATGGATAGGAATGAAGTTGGTTTCTAATTCAAATTTAAATCACATTCAAACTTAAACATTAACCACCAATCCTTATCCATTTTAGGCATTGAGAAAGTGGGCGTGAGATCCCTTCCTTTGTGTGTGGGAGAAAACTTACGAGAATCTCGTGAATTTTAAATGGGCGTAGGAGAGATGAGATGGCGTAGGAAGAGGACTAGTCAAACTAGTTCAAATCAATTTTATCCAATTGAATCAACCCAAATAAATTTGGCTAGGCATAATTAGACCAGACTAAATCCAACCAATTTAGGCTTAATTAGACTCAATTAAATTCTAATAAAAATAAAAATTAATCAAGTCCAATCTCTTATCAAATTAGGGTTCAAAATTCCTCGGTGATTAGGTCAACTTGTGACCTAATCAGGTCAAATCCAACTAAACCTAATTCAATTAGATTTGAACCAAAAATAATTACTCAATCAAATTAAATTAATTAGCGATCAAATTACTAATAAAATTTTTCATAAATTTAGAGTCCAAATCTGATGGATGTTCAGACAACAGAGTTTCATCAAAATGAAACTCTTGATCAAAGAGTCCCAAACCAGTGAAACTCTTGATCTCAGTATCCAAAATAAGTAGAACTCATGATTGTAGAGTTCTAACTCTCAATTATAGAGTCCTAGACATGTAGGACTCAGAGTCCTAGAGCTATGAGACTCTTGGTCAAAGAGTCCCAGTCCAGTGGGACTCTTGACCACAAACTCTCGGACATTGAAACTTAGTGTCCTAACCTAGTAGGACTCCCGGTCGAAGAATTTCAGTCCAGTGGGACTCTTGACCATAGAGTCCTAGTCGAGTGAAACTCTTCATTAGATATGAATCTCTAATATGTGTGACTCCGTAGGTCCAAACCTAAGCTGGTAGGATAGAAATCAATTTCTCTACTAATCGAAGTGACCATCTAGCAATGATACCCGACGTTCAGATAGGTCGAATAGTTGTAATTGCAATATTCAAAACCTACGCGAATAGGGTTACTGTATAATTCATCCCTATGACCTCTGTGTAATAGAAGATTGAGGATTAGACTGTCAAGAAAATACATCCATGTCATGTCTCAAAGCAATTAATCCCGTGACTCCTCACTAATACTATCCTGACTAAGATTTTGCTAAATTGAAACATAATTAAATATAGTTTCTAAAATCAGGAGTGGTCAATCCCATCTTGATACACGCACTGACTCCTCAAGTACTTGACTGTGCTCAAAAATCTTCCGTTATTGAATTAAAAATTTAGGTAGTCCGGTACCAAAGCACAATAAGTTGCTTGAAAGTCACCATGGTGATCTCAAATTGGAGGGATACTTATACTCATATTCGATCGGAGCTAATCTTAACAGAAGAAAAGCTCCGAAGTTGGTCATTTTCAGTGCAGATGTACCCATACATCTCATTTACATACCATACCATTGTCTCAACACTTTTTGGTTACGAAGATAACCAACCTATATGGTACACAATAACCTATATTCGATAAACATTGTCGTTCTGAGTAACAACGTATCATTTGATCGTGAACTATTTAAAGACTAAACGACAAATCCTTCTTTGTCGAATCTAGATATTCCTAAGGACTTCATCACAATATAAAGTTTATTAGAAGATAACATAATTCATGATGAAAAATATTAAAATAATTTTTATTAATTTATAATTTATATATAATTATAAATGTATAGTTCAACCGTCAATAGATTGATGATTGATTTTAAAATATATTTTCAATAGGTACTTTGTGTCATAGTCCCACATCCACTAATAAAGAGCATATTACATGAGTCTATTAGATTGGATCGCTTACCCTCCCAATAGCTTATATTTTTGTGCTGCGAGTCCATAACTGATGATATTAGAGCTAGGCCTATGGACGAGGCCCCCTCTCGAGTAATAGCAAACCCTTCCTCTCCTTTCCACACGCTCGCCGCTCCTCTCTCTGGGTATTCATGGGCCTTTCGTTCTCTCAAAAACATTCATTTTCCATCCAAAATCAATTTTTTTCTCAAGAATTGATGCTCGCATAGCTAAATTAAAAGGAAAAAAAAAATGCCATGTATCCTAATTCCGACGTGGCAATCACATATTTTTTTGGTACAACGGATGGCAGGTGGGGTCAATTAATGCGCGGCTACAGTTCAGCTAACCAGGGTCCTTCACATTGGGCTGCTGAGGTGAGCCGGGAAATAATAATGAGGGGTCTCTAGCATTTTGTGCACCTCAACTATTTGGCAGGAAATGCAGCCCGTCTTTGCCGAGCAACTTCCAACTTCGTCTCTTTTTGACTGAAAAAGCGAGCTCAGACTTTGTCGCCATGGTGGGACCTTTAATGCGGTGGCAGCTCATGCGTTGCATCTCGTGAGCCCCTCTCTTTGCCCACAGACGGGAGATGCGACAAGGTCCCCACATATTAGATTTGGTTTATCTTAAAATTATGGTGGGGAAAGAGATCCTGTGGACCCCAAGGCCAATCTTTACTTTTGGCCTTTGCACCGAATGCGAGAGAAACTGCGGAGAAAATCCTCTTAGGGATTTTTAGGAGAAAATTTTCGTAGATTGCATTTGATAACCCCATCAAATTATCATATTTTATATATCTATAATTTAAATTATTAAATAATTTAAATTATTTTTATGAGATAATTTAAATTATTAAGCAAAAAAAATAGCTATCCAAATTACCAAATAATAATTTGATAATAATATATTTTTTAAAAAAATTCTAATAAAAAAATATATAATATAATATTATACTATAATAAAATTATAATATAATATAATTTAATATTATATTATATTATATTATATTATATATTATAAATATAAATATATGTTAGAATATAATATATTATATATAATATATATTATAATATTATTATTTTAATAATAATATATTATAATATATATTTAAACATAAATATATAATGGAATATATATATTTATATATATATATATATTATAAATATTAAACTTATATATTTATATATAATTAATATAAATATAATAATATTTAATAAATACTAATATTATAGTAATTAATAATAATTGATAAATTAATAATATTATATATATATAATATAATATATTACATATAACATATATTATAATATATAATATATAATATTTATATTTATATTATAAATATTATATTATATTATATTATTATTATAATATAAAAAATATATATATATTTATATTTTATATATGGGATATGATTTTTAATAAATTTAATTTAAGAATATTTTAAAATTTTGATATTACATTATTAGTAATCTGATTGTCATACCAAACATGTCAATCAAGATTTTCAGTAACTTTACTGCAATATTATCTACGTATATCGAACATAGTAATCAATATTACTGACAATCTATTCAGATTGTAGGTAAATAGAATTATCCAATAATGTAGATTATCATTATCTAATAATGTATCAAAAGTAATCTTAAAATTTTAAGAAGGAATTAGACTTCACATCCAATCTACCAGCTCAACCATAGACTGGGCTAATAGAGTGTCGCCGCATATATCTATCAAATAAAATAATCAAAAATTCAGTGGAGGATGAAGAGGTGGCGGGGAGGAGGGCGTGGCGTAGGCGGCGTAAAGCTTGGGGTTATATAGGTACGGGGCTTCACTTGGCGAGACGGGAATGAAGCCGATGTAGATGTTGTGATTGAGGTCAATATTGACACACTCGATGCTAGCACTCCACTGCTCTATCAAACGATCAGGATGCAGGTGATGCATGCTAGCTCTCTACCGTTTGTTCAAAGGAGGTGGCTAGGGTTCTGTTTGCTCGATAGAGACAATGGGGTATTGTTTTTTCTTTTTCTTTTTTTTCCTGATCCCTTGCTGTACTGCTACGTTCTATTCTCTCTCTCTCTCTCTCTCTCTCTCTCTCTCTCTCTCTCTCGGATGGAGGGTTTCTTTTTTTTTTTTTAGCATGGACCCTCTAAAGAACATATATGGTATGTAAAATACTGTAATACTATGGTCAGAGATGAACCACCATCAAATAAGATGTATAGATGGGCATCAGGCCGTGTCTAATCCGGTCCGCTACAGTATTAGACTCATTGGATGAACCATCATCAAATAAGATGTATAGATAGGCATCGAGCCATGCCTGGCCCGACCTAACCCAGACCCAACGGGCCTGGTACTGTAGCGGGCCGTGCTAAGTATGGCCCATCTCATAAATGGGCTGTGCCGATACGGCACGACAAACATAAAACCCCCGCCCAACACGTTCCTAAGCCCAAAAATTGGCGAGTCGGGCCAGGCACGGTCCGCAATGGCTCCAAACGAGTCGTGCCTGACCCGGCCCGTAATTGCTTGAAACGGGTCGGGCCGGTCCATAATAGCTAGAACTGAATTTTTTTATTTTTTAAGGGTTAAAACGGCTAGTTTTCTTATTTTTATCATTTTAACCCCTTCAACAGCCAAAAAATAGCTAAATTGAGGGGTATTTTGAAAAAAATAAAAAATTAGGACTTCTATAAATATACTCTTCCTCTTTCATTCTTACCACATCAATTCATCAAACCAATTCTCTCTCTTTTTAATCTTCCTATTTCTATTTGTTCTCTCTTCTAGCAATTCTTCTCTCTTCCATTAAATATTTAGTACGTAGCAATTATAGTTTAGCAATTTAAGAGTCATACAAGAGGAGGAAGCATCTCTCTTTTGAAGGTCGTAATTCAAGGGAAGCTCCATAAATCTGGCTTTTCGACTATTCGACCTCCGATGGTCCAGTCCTCCTCCTCCGACTTTCTAATTCTCTAGTCTCAGCTCCACCTTTTCTTCCTCTTTAGCTCTATAATTTAATTTTCTTTTGCTGGTTACTGGTTAGTTTTTATTTTTTTATATTTACTTAGTTTAAATGGCAAGTTATGATGATGAGAGTATAGCCAGCACCGCTGGGCATGCCGGCATTTTTCTTCCTATTTTGGAGGAGAAAGAAACTCTTTCTGCTCCCTCTGAAGCTCCTTCTGGGGAAGGTGGATCCTCCTTCCGTAAGAGGACTAGCACTGTATGGAATGATTTCAATAGAGTTTTGATAGATGAAGTCTATAAGGCAAAATATAAAAAATATATCAAATTATATAATTATGCCAGTACTGGAGAAACTGGCCATTTGAAGAGACATCAAGAGTCTCATAGGATAAGTGATTCTCGTCTTCAAAGCATTCTTAATACACAAGGGGGTGCTCTTGTTGGATCTTTTGCCTATAATCATGAAAATCAAAGAAAAGCACTTATAAAATGGATAGTTAAAGATGAATTACCATTTAGCTTATGTGAATCTTTCAATTTTGAAGAATATGTTCAATTAGCTTTACAACCTGCTTATAGAAGAATCAATAGATGTACATTTAGAAGAGTAGCTATGATAAATTATTTAGCAATGAAGCATGATTTAATTGGTAATCTTTTTGCATTAAATATAAAAGTATCATTAACTTCTGATATATGAACTGCATATGTGGGTAGTATGTGTTTTATGTTTGTTACTGCTCATTATATAGATAATGATTGGCAATTAAATAAGTGTATTTTTGCTTTTCATTCTTTTGATTATCCCCTTTCTGGCCAACAAATTTTTAATATTATTTATCAAACTGCAACTGCATATGGTATTAGTAACAAAATTATGTTTGTTACATTTGATAATGTATCTAATAATAATTTAGCTATCTAATTATTGAAAGATTCTTTTCGTCTCATTGTTAATAAAAAATTATTTCATATTAGATGTGCATGTCATATTTTGAATCTTTCTATTCAAGCTGGAATGTGCATTATTGGGGATAAACCCCGCTCCCGTTGAAGTCTAGTTTGATGCTCAGCCCAGTGCAACCAATAGCCGCAGAAGAGCTTCAACAGACGGGCTTTAGCCGAACCTCCATCGGCCGAGCTTTTTCTGACCCGTTCAGCCGGCCGAACTACTTAGCGGCCGAGCTCCTTCGAACTCCCCAGTGGTTGGACTCTAGCCGAACTCAACCGTCGAGCCTCAGTCAGACTTCCGCAAGAGCCGAACTCTCTCAACATCGTTACAGCCAGGCGCCTGCGGGAGCCAAACTCCCTCCAAACTTCCTCTCCGACCGAATTTCTTCGAGAGCTGGACTTACCCCAGACACCCTTCGAACGAACTTCTTCAGGAGCCAGACTCCTCCTTGACGCCCCCTTCGACTGATCGAGCTCCTACCTAACTCCCCAGCGGTCGAGCCTTAGTCGCGTACCTCCAGTCAGACGCCTATGGGAGTTGAACTCTCTCCAAGTTTTCTCTTCAGGAGTCCGAACTCCTCCAAAATGGGCACACGACGAAGGCCTTCAACCCTTCATTTGGCTTCTGCAGTCATCACCATCAGTCTGCTGCAAGCGATAGCGACCCACTGTCAGGCAGCGATGGCTGTCACCATCAACCCACCGCAGACGGTACCTTTTCGTGAGACTGACTCTACCGAACCTCGAGCGACCTGCCAGTACGCGGCTGCAGCTGTCACCATCGAGCTCCGCTATAAAAAGGACCCTCCATATATGCTAATCTCTCTGGGATCTCTAAGCTCTCCTCTCCTTCTCTCCTCTCCTTCTCCAAGCTCTGGAACTCATTCCCGAGCACTCCATTCCTGTTAGCCAGAGCTGACTTGATCGTCGGAGGGTCCTACCGGAGCCGCCCCCACATCGGCTCCGGATGAAACTTTGTTTTGCAGGTCTCCGATGGCGACCTCGTCGGCCTCCACTCCAGCAGAATCCAACGATGACCAGTTTCCATGTCAACAGGCATGGTTCAAGATATAATTACAAAAATTAGGAATGTGGTATCTTTTATTCATGCTTCAATAGCATGATTACAAGAATTTAAATAATTATATTTAGACCACGATAAATATTTTAAAAAATTTAAACTTGATGTAGTTATCCATTGGAACTCTACATATATGATGATTCATGATGCATATCCATATAAAAATTTATTAAATGCATATATAAATGATCATGGATTAGAATTTATTTTGACTAAAAATGATTGAAAAAAAGAAAAAATTTTAGAAGATTTTTTAGTGAGTTTTTATAATGCTATAAATACTCTTTCTGGTGTTTATCTTTCAACCTGTTGATGCAGAAATTGATCGTCACCGGAATCCACTGGAGTGGAGGTCGATGAGGTCACCATCGGAGATCTGCAAAATAAAATTCCATCCGAAGTTGGTGGGGGGTGGCTCCGGTAGGATCCTCCAACGATCAAGTCAACTCTGGCCAACAGGAATGGAGTGCTCGAGAATGATTTTCGCAGAGCTTAGAGATGAAGGAAAGATCTTAGAGATCAGAGAGATTAGGATTAGCGTATCTGGAGGGTCCTTTTTATAGCAGAGCTTGATGATGATAGTTGTAGCCGCGTGCTGGTGGGCCGCTCGAGGTCTGATGGAGTCAGTCTCATGGAAAGGTGCCGTCTGCAGCAGGTTGATGGTGACAGCCATCGCCGCCTGATAGCGGATCGCTGTCCCTTATGATGGACTGATGGTGATGGTTGCAGCTGTCTTGATACTGAGCCGCTCGGAACCGAATGAAGGGTTGAAGGGTTTCGACGTGTGCCCATTTTGGAGGAGTTCGGATTCCTGAAGAGGAAGCTCGGAAGGAGTTTGACTTCCGTAGGCGTCTGACTGGAGGTGCGCGGCTAAGGCTCAGCCGTTGGAGAGTTCGGTAGGAGCTCGGTTGGTGAGAAGTCCGACCCCTGAAGAAATTCAATTGGAGAGAAAGCTTGGAGGGAGTTCGGCTCCCGTAGGCACCTGGCTGTAACGACGCGGAAAGAGTTCGGCTCTTGCAGGAGTCTGACTGAAGCTCGACCGTTGAGTTTGGCTAGAGCCCGACTGTTGGGAGTTCAAGTAGCTCGATCGCTAATTTGCTCGACCGACTGAAGAGGTTCGATCCGGATGCTGGAAGTCCGAAGAAGCTCGATGGCTGAGGAGTCCGAAGGAGCTCGATCGCTAAGTAGCTCGACCAATTGAACGGGTTCGAAGAAGCTCGACCATTGGGGGTTCGACTAAAGCCCGGCTGTTGGGCATCCAAGAAGCTCGATCGCTAAGTAGTTCGGCCAGCTGTAAGGGTTTGGCTAAGATCCGTCTGCTGAAACTCTTCTGTGGCTACTGGTTGCATTAGACCGAGCATCGAACTAGACTTCGACGGGAGCGGAATTTATCCCCAACACTAGTCCCCCCACTTCCGAGTTCGAAACTTGAAGGAAGGGAGTGCAGGAAAGGCGACTGTCGAAGTCTTCCTCTAAGCCTCGTGCTGGTCTAGGTCGAAGCTCGGAGGAGATCTCATCTTTAGCTAAAGTTGATATCGAAGTTGAAGCCCGGGGAAGATCCCATCTCCAACCGAGGTTGAGGGAGGCTTCATTCGCAGCGATCGAAGTCGGAGGTTGAGCTCCTCGGGGGCGACATTGTCTCCTACAGTCGAGGTCGATGCGGACGCTCGAAAGAGATTTGATCTTAGGATGAGGTTGTCTCCGATCTTATCTCTGACCGAGGTGGAAGTTGAAGCTCTCCAGCCGAGGTTGACACGATCGCTTGGGAGAGATCCTATCTCTAGCCGAGATCGAAGTTGAAGCTCTCCAGTCGAGGTTGGCCCGGTCGCTAGGGGGAGACCTTATCTAACCGAGGTTGAAGTTGAAGCTCTCCAGTCGAGGTTGGCCCGATCGCTCGGGAGAGATCTCATCTTCTTTGATCGAGGTTGATGCAGACGCTCGCATTAGGATGAGGTTCTCTACTTGTTCCTAACTTCGACTTTGCTTGGATTAGGATGAGGTTCTCCTCCTATTCCTAACGAGCTGTGGGGGCATATTTGGACCATCGTCCGTCTCCCCCCATCTTGTCTAAGGTGAATGAGGCCTTCGACTTTGCTCGCATTAGGATGAGGTCCTCCTCCTACTCCTAACGGGCTATGGGGGTACATTCGGACCGTCGTCCATCTCCCCCCATCTCATCTAAGGTGAACGAGGCCTTCGACTTTGCTCGCGTTAGGACGAGATCCTCCTCTTGTTCCTAACGGACCGTGGGGGCACATACGGACCGTGGGGCACATACGGACCGTCGTCCATGCCTCTCCTCCCATCTCGTCTTTTGTGAACGAGGCCTTCGACTTTGCTCACGTTAGGATGAGGTCCTCCTCCTGCTCCTAACGGGCTGTGGGGGCACATTCGAATAATCGTCCGTCTCCCCTCATCTCGTCTAAGGTGAATGAGGCCTTCGACTTTGCTCGCATTAGGACGAGGTCCTCCTCCTGTTCCTAATGGGCTGTGGAAGCATATACGGACCGTCGTCCATGTCTCTCCTTCCATCTCATCCTTTGTGAACGAGGCCTTCGACTTTGCTCGCGTTAGGATGAGGTCCTCCTCCTGTTCCTAACGGACTACGGGGGCACATGCGGACCGTCGTCCGAGCCTCTCTCCTCATCTCGTCTAAGGTGAACGAGGCCTTCGACTTTGGAAAGGTCTTATTTCCCATGGCCAAAGTTGACCCGGGGGAGATCTTGTCTCCTACAGCCAAGGTTTAGAGGTCTTTGACCTGCTCGCATTAGGACGAGGTTCTCCTCCTGTTCCTTACTGACTATTTTTACTCATTTCTTTCATGCCATCACGTAATTCTTATACCAGAAATCAATAATGTAGAGTAAAGAAGTTTTTAAAGGAAGTCTACTGATAATACATCCTTAGATTTTCTGAGTTCCATGATCGGAGAAGCACTATCCCTCCGAGTTCCTTCAAGCGATAAGTTTCAGATCGGATGACCTCCATCACCTCATACGGACCTTCCCAGTTTGGGACGAGCTTCCTTTGACTCTGAGGCTGAGCGACAGTGGCTCGTCGGAGCACTAAGTCTCCCACTCTGAACGTCTTGTTTTTAATCCTGGAGTTGTAGTACCGAGCCACCTTCTGTTTGTAGGCTGCCATCCGGATGCGGGCTTCCTCCCTCTTTTCTTTCAGAAAGTCGAGGTTGACTCTGAGGTCCTGGGGGTTGTGCCGCTCGTTGAAGCCCACGACTTGTGCAGACAGAAGCTTAAGCTCGATCGGGATAACTGCCTCAGTACCGAAGGCCAAGGCGAAGGGTGTTTCTCCGGTTGGCACCCTCTGAGTAGTTCGGTATGCCCAAAGGACATGATAGAGTTCGTCCACCCAGGCCGCTTTTGTCCTATCAAGTCTCGCTTTGATTCCTTGCAGCAGGGTCCGATTGGTTATCTTAACTTCTCTATTGGCCTACGGGTGAGCCACCGATGTGAAGCGGTAGGAGATGTTTAGTCCTTTGTAGAACTCGACGAACCTTGCCCCAGCAAACTATCGCCCATTGTCGATTATGAGGGTTCGAAGCAGGCCGAACCGATAGACTAGTGATTTTCAGATGAAGTCCTGCACCTTGGCCTCGGTAATCTTCGCGAGTGGCTCAGCTTCGACCCACTTGGTGAAGTAGTTGATCGTGATCAGGAGGAACTTCCACTGCCCAGACGCCGTTGGGAAGGGGTCGAGTATATCCATTCCCCACTGTGCAAATGGTCAGGGTGAGCTGAGCGGAGTGAGTTCAGATGTCGGCTGCCTCTGCACGCTGGCATTCTTCTGACAGCGGTCGCACCTCTTTACATATTCCATGGAATCGTGAAATAAGGTCGGCCAGTAGTACCCCTATCGGAGTGATTTTTACGACAGGGATCTGGCTCCTACGTGACTTTCGTAGAGTCCTTCGTGCACATCCCATAGCGCGAGGTCGGCTTCTGAAGGTCGGAGACATCTCAGCAATGGAAGGGAGTGTGACCTCTTATATAACCTGCCTTCGTATAAGACGTAGCGGGAGGCCTGATTTCTGAGCTTCCGAGCTTCTTTTCGGTCATGCAGAAGAATTCCCTCTTGAAGGTAGGCGATCAATGGGTCGATCCAGCTGGGCTCGAATTCCGTCTGTAGGATGGCTTGAGATTTCTCTATGGTTGGGCACTTCAAAGTTTCCAAAAATACTTTTTTGGACAGTTCGGCCGGCGTTGAAACGGCCAACTTGGAGAGAAGATCGGCTCTTGCATTTTTCGCCCTCGGGATGTGCTGAATGCCAAAACTATCGAAGGCCGGGATCAAATTCTTCACTTTTCCAAGATACCTCACCATGCTTTCCTCCCATGCCTCATAGCTGTTGCCAACTTGACCAACCATAAGCTGAAAATCGCTGTAGACTTGAAGCCGATCTATTTTTAATTCTCTTGCTATCTTTAATCCGACGATCAGTGCTTCATATTCGGCCCCATTATTGATCGCAGGAAACTCAAGATGCAGCGTGTACTCAACGACGACTCCTTCGGGGCTGACCAAGACCAGCCCCGCACCAGCTCCAGCGGAGTTGGACGAACCATCCACGTGCAGAGCCCAGAAATCTTCAGGGAGGTTGACGCTCTCTTCGGGGAGGTTCGGCTGTGATAGCTCGACTTCGTCGAAGTTCGGCCTCGCTCTGGTGCCGGTCCTGCTCAATTCAAGCTCGGCTTCAACTGGAATGGTGCATTCTAGCACATAATCCACCAGTATCTGGGTCTTAATCGACGGCTTGGGTCGGTAGTTGATGTCGAACTCTGTGAGCTCGATTGCCCATTTTGCGATTTTTTCGGAAGCGTCTGCTCGATGGAGAACTACTTTTATTGGTTGATCCATGAGGACCGTTATGGTGTGCTCCTGAAAGTAAGGTTGGAGCCTCCTGACAGTAATTAGAAGACAGTAAGTTAGTTTTTCTAACTTAGAGTAGCTGGTCTCCACATCCCTCAGGACTCAGCTCACGTAGTAGACCGATCGCTGCGTCTTTGCTTCTTCCCTGACCAGGACTGCCGTCAGGGCCACTAGGGAGACAACTAGATATAGGAACAATTCTTCCCTGGGTTCAGACTTTGCCAGCAGCGGGGGTGTGCCGAGGTAGTTTTTGAGCTCCTCGAATGCCTGTTGGCACTCCGCCGTCCAGCAGAAGTCTTCGATCGTCTGAGAACCTCGAAGAAGGGTATGCATCATTCGGCCGACCTTGAGATGAAGCGATTTAGGGATGCCACCTTTCCGACCAAACACTGAACTTTCTTGATCGTCTTTGGAATGGTCATTTTTTGAATGGCTCGAATTTTTTGGGGGTTTGCCTCGATTCCGCGTCTCGACACCATGAACCCGAGAAATTTTTTGGAGGTCACACCAAAGGCGCATTTGGTCGGGTTCAGCTTCATCTTATGCTTTCTGAATGCACCGAAGGTCTCTTCAAGGTCGGCCAGGTGGTCTGTTGAAGCTCGACTTTTGATGAGCATATCATCTACGTACACCTCCATGTTGCGGCCGATCTGCTCCTTGAAGACCTTATTAACCAAATGCTGGTATGTTGCCCCTGCATTCTTGAGTCCAAAAGGCATGACCCTGTAGCAATAAAGACCTTGGTCAGTAATGAAGGCGGTCTTCTCTTCATCCTCGGATGCCATGCGTATCTGCTTGTAATCAGAAAAGACGTCCATGAAGGTGAGGAGCTCATGGCCCGAGGTTGCATCCACCAGCTGGTCGATCCTTGGTAGGGGGTGGCTATCCTTCGGACAAGCCTTGTTCAGCTTCTTAAAGTCGACGCACATCCTCCACTTGTTATTTGCTTTCTTGACGAGAACCACGTTCGAGACCCAGGTCGGATAGTTAACCTCCCGGATGAGTCTGGCTTTGCGGAGCTTATCTACTTCTTCGGCGATCGCTTTCTACCTCTCCGGGGCGTGGTGGCACATCTTTTCTCTTATCGGTCGGTGCCTCGGATCGACGGCCAACCGATGTTCCATAACCTCGGTGTCGATCCCCGGCATATCCGCTGGGGTCTAGGCGAAGACGTCCGCATTTCTTCTGAGGAAAGCAACGAGCTGCTCCCGAATCTCGGCCGCTAAGTTGGAGTCGATCTGCACCACATGCTCCGAGTTTTCATCATTCAAGGGCACAGAGATGAGGTCCTCCACAGGCTCGCCCCGCTCCTCAGTGAGATCGTCGTGGACGTCCAGTCCGTCAACAAGATAAGGGTCGGGCTGATCTTCCTTATGCAGGGCGATCGAGTAGCAATACCTCGCTAGTGCCTGGTCTCCTCTGACTTCTCCAACCCCATGACTCGTCGGAAACTTCATCTTTAAATAATAGGTTGACACTACCGTCCGGAGTGCATTTAGACCAGATCGGCCAAGGATCGCATTATAGGCGGATGGGGTCCTTACGACTAGAAAGTCGACCCAAGCTTTGGCCAACTTTGGGCGTTATCCTGTCGCTACGATCAATGTTATTATGCCTTCGACTAGTACGACATTGCCAGCAAACCCTACCAGCGAAAAATTCATCGGCCCCAAGCGATCGTTGGGTAGGGACATTTTTGAGAAGGCATCGTAAAACAACACATCGGCCGAGCTTCCATTATCTATCAAAATACGGCGTATATCATAGTCAGCAATATTCAAAGAAATTACAACCGCATCATTATGCAAAAATTGGATTCCCTGACCGTCCTCCTCGGTGAAGGCCACAGGCTCCACGATCCTCCTCTTCACCGATCCTCCAGATCCGCTGGTCTCCCCTTGCTGAGGTTCCCCTGAGATAGTATTGATGACGCCAAGGGGCAGCCGATCTTCTTGCTAGTTTTTTCCACTCGGGGGTAACGCTCTCAGTCGATCTTCCTTCTCCTCAAGCCGTCTTCACAGAAATTGGCTAAGTCTGCCTCACCTGACGAGCTCTTCGATCTCGTCTTGGAGTTGGATGCACTCCTCAGTGTCATGACCGTGGTCACGATGGTAAAGGCAAAACTTATTGGGATTGCGCTTGCTAGGATGGGAACGCATTCTCTCCGATCTTGGAAGTCGCTCTCGGATCTCCATTAGTACTTGAGTCTTCGGGGCGTTATGGGGGGCGTAGTTGTAAAATCATCATCGTCAGGGAGAACTTCAGCACTGGGGGGAATCTCGGCGTGCCCTTTCGTCAGGGCTTCTTCGCCTCTGAGCTTGAGGGGGAGTTCGGGCTCGCCCGCGACTAGGAGGAGTCTGGGAACGCGGTCGAGCTTTAGTCCGCTTTCTTACTTCGATGGGCCTGCTTGGTCCACCGATTCACCGCTTACCACTGGCTTTGTCGTCCTTAGCCTCGAAGGCCTCCTTTGCTCGGGCATAACTTTCGGCCCGAGCCAGCATGTTGGTAAAATCCCTGGGATACTTCTTTTTGAGGAAGAACAGTAAGTCGTTCTTCTGAAGGCCGCCCTTGAGAGCGGCCATGGCGACTGACTGGTCTAAATCCCGGACCTCCAGTGCAGTAGTATTAAACCGAATGACGTAAGCCCGGATGGGTTCTCCCTCCTTCTGCCTAATGGCCATTAAGGAATCCGAACCTCGGTATGGATGCTGACTACTGACGAAGTGGACTGCGAACTGTTGACTCATCTGGTGAAATGATAGGATGGTACTCGGCTTGAGCGCCGAGTACCAGTTCCTGGCGGCCCCTTTAAGGGTAGAGGGGAAAGCCCGGCACAGGATAGCATCTGGCACGCCATGGAGCAGAATCGTTGTTCGGAAGACTTCCAAGTGGTCGACCGGATCGGTGGTCCCATCATAGCTCTCGAACTGTGGGAGCTTGAGATTTGGTGGGACCGGTTCCTGCATAATTTTCTATAAAAAAGGAGGGTCAGTGCAGATGTCATTACCACGTGAGGAGGGAGTGTGATGGAGTTCTTCGATTCGTCGGCTTATTTCTAAGAGCCTTCGATCCAGGAGATCTTCGCGGTCTCTGATCTTCAAGATCTTCTTGCAGAATGGGTGCGAAGCTTCACCCTGGATCGAGCCGCGGTCCGAGCAGGGCTCTCCCTCCGTTGCCTTCCTCTTTCGGGGATTGGAGGTCAGATAGCCCATGTCGGTCGCCCCTGGACTAGACCACACGACTTTGGAGAATCCCGCACCGGTTGAGCTAGTACTGGGGTCTGCTGGTGCATGGCCTGCACTGCCTCCGTGAGACCACGAACCTGCTGGACAAGTAGGTTGAACTGCTCCGCATCCACTGCGGCTATAGAAGGAGCCTGGGTCGCCGGGGCTGAAGCAGGAGTGGACGGATCCGAATAGGATCGGGCCGCAGAGGCCACCGAGCGTTGAGTAGAAGCTCTCTTGGGAGGCATTTTCTCCTCGGGAGAGAAAAGAGAGATCTTCGGAGAGGGAAGGGAAAAATCGTCACTGAGCACTCCTTTAAGAACAAGGGAACCTCGGAGGTTCGGGGCCCTTCCTCTAGCGCCAATCTATTGACGCAGAAACTGGTCGTCGTCGGAATCCGCTGGAGTGGAGGCCGATAAGGTTGCCGTCGGGGACCTGCAAAATAAAGTCCCATCCGGAGTCGGTGGGGGTGGCTCCGGTAGGACCCTCCGATGATCAAGTCAGCTCTGACCAACAGGAATGGAGTGCTCGGAAATGATTTCCGCAGAGCTTAGAGATGAAGGAGAGATCTTAGATATCAAAGAGATTAGGATTAGCATATCTAGAGGGTCCTTTTTATAACGGAGTTTGATGATGACAGCTGTAGCCGCATGCTGGCGGGCCGCTCGAGGTCCGACGGAGTCAGTCTCACGAGAAAGTGCCGTCTGCAGTGGGTTGATGGTGACAGCCATCACCGCCTGATAGCGGGTCGCTGTCGCTTGCAATGGACTGATGGTGATGGCTGTAGCTGTCTTGATACTGAGCTGCTCGGGGTCGAATGAAGGGTTGAAAGGCTTCGACGTGTGCCCATTTTGGAGGAGTTCGGACTCCTGAAGAGGAAGCTCGGAAGGAGTTCAGCTCCCGTAGGCATCTGGCTGGAGGTGCGCGGCTAAGGCTCGGCCGCTGGGAAGTTCGACAGGAGCTCGGTCGGTGAGAAGTCTGGCCCCTGAAGAAATCCGACCAGAGAGGAAGCTTGGAGGGAGTTCGGCTCCCGCAGGCGCCTGGCTGTAACGACGCGGAGAGAGTTCGGCTCTTGCGAGAGTCTGACTGAAGCTCGGCGGTTGAGTTCGGCTAGAGCCTGATTGCTGGGAGTGCAAGGAGCTCAGCCGCTAAGTAGCTCGGTCAGCTGAAGGGGTTCGGTCTGGATGTTAGGAGTCCGAAGGAGCTCGACGGCTGAGGAGTCCGAAGGAGCTCGGCCGCTAAGTAGCTCGGCCTACTGAACAGGTTCGAAGAAGCTCGGCCATTGGGGGTTCGACTAAAGCCTGGCTGCTGGGCGTCCAAGGAGCTCGGCCGCTAAGTAGTTCGGCCGACTGTAAAGATTTGGCTAAGACCCATCTGCTGAAGCTCTTTTGCGGCTACTGGTTGCATTAGGCCAAGCATCGAACTAGACTTCGGTGGGAGCGGAGTTTATCCCTAACACAACCTCTTGTGCATTTTTACAACAAGCATATATAATTTATGGTCAATTTGCACAATATAAATTTGATGATATTTTAATGCCTATTATTTATGAAATAGAAAGAAAATGGAATCAATATTAGGATATGGTATGTCCCATGCATAACTTAGCTGTTGTATTTGATCTATGAATCAAATTAAGTGGCATATATATTTTACTTGATGAAATTGGTAGATATATAAATCATGATTCTAAAGAATCTAAAGCTAAGGTAACTCAGCTACTTCATGATATTTTTGCATTATATGATGAAAAGCTTCATAAATCTAGATAGTCCACATTATCTTCACAATCAACTTCTAGTACCTTTCGTTCATCATCTATTTTTTCATTTCTTGCGCATAAGAGACATTCACATGCATCTTCTTCATCTGCATCTTTTCCATCTTTAAGTAATAAATTAGAATTTTATTTATGAAATGATATATCTTCTGCAATAGATGAAAATCAAATAGAAAATCTTGATGTGTTGGCCTGATGGAAGAATGTAAAAAATCAATACCCTATTATGTCTACAATTGCACGTGATATTTTAGCTATACCGATGTCCACAGTAGCATCGAAATCAGCTTTCAGTATAGGTCGGTGCATTTTGGATAAAAAGAAGAGCAGAATGACGGATGAGATAATTGAGATGCTACTCTGCTTCAAAGATTGGTTGGATGCGAAGGGAAAACTTCTAGACAAAGGAGGATATGATACTAGATCTGATGATAAGAACGACATAAATACAACAGATAATTAGTAAGATTTATTTTTAATTCTTAATTTTAAAAAATTATATATTTTTACTTTTTATTTATTGAGGTGAGTCACCTCTATTTTCTTATCAGTTTTCTCTCTTTGTATTCTGGAGGTTAGGCCTAGCCCCCTCCATCTTTTGTATAATTTTGATTTATATTAATAAATTGGTAGGGGTACATGCCAAATCATCCACCATTATAAGATAATTTTTATTTTTACAAAAAAATTTTAATATCTTATATTTTTTTATTTATCTACCAATTTAATTTATTTTTTAAAAAATATTTTTTAAAATAAAAATTTTAAAAAGGCTATAGCATGTCAAATGGACCGTGCCAAGACCCATGGCATGGTCCATATGAGCTGGCATGCGGGCCGTATCGGGCCTGGGCAGGTGTCATGCCATGCCTGGTCGGATGGGTCGTGCCAATCTAGGTCTTGGAGGACCATGATGGGCTTGGCCTGTGCCTAACTCGGCGGGCCGTGCTAGCTTAGGCCCTGGAGGGCCGTGTCGGACCTAAGCCACGTGCCACCAAATCCCAGCCCAGCCCACTATTTTGGACCGTGCTTGGCCCAATTCATGCTGGGCCAGGCCGGCCCATGGAGGGTGGCTCGGCTGGTGCCCACCTCTAATAAGATGGTCCCCAAGCAAATATCGTATTATACATAATGAGCATTGTTTAATAGCTGTTGATAGGACGATTATAATAGGATGTACAGTAATTTTAATTTATGGTGCCGCGTATTGCAGAGTATTTTATTTATTTTAAAAAAATTTAAGCTGAGGTGGTTAGACTGTATACGTGGTGGAGGTAAAGCTAGCCGAGACTTTCGTGTGAGATAGATAGGGCGATGTTTGACAAAGTCCAAGCAGTCTTCACTGCTATGCCCCCGTACTGGGCGACTTCTGCCATGCTCCGTGAAGGGCCAAGCAGTCTGCACAGCGATGCCCCCGTACTAGGTGACTTCTGCTATGAGGTTGCAGTTCAAGTTGGAGGGTAACACCGAAAAGAGCTGATCGATGGAGCTCGTCTGGTCCCGTCTAAATCCAGGAAGGCTCATCTATTTCTCCTGGGAACTTGCCAGGATTCGAGCCTAGATATGTGAAATGGCTTCGTGTGACCACAAATATTGACTGGTTGCTCCATCAAAAATTTGCTTCCCTGGTCTCTAGTTCATGAACAAAAAATGAAAACTAATATATATATATATATATATTCCTTCGTCCCTATCTTCCTTAATTAAAATTAAATTACGGTAAGTCTCATTAAGTTCTAACCCCATATTCACCAATTTCTGCTCTTTACCATGTAGAATATTTGTCGATGTATTTTTTTTATAAAATGATAAATTTCCTTCCTCTAAAACAAAGTCCTTCTCATTAATTGTACAAATAGATTTTTTAAAGCTAGATTTGTATATTTATCTATAAGCTTCCTCAACAATTATTCCAAACATTCATTCAGTAACAGTAGTAGCAAAGAGAGTTAGATCCATTACCATGATCCGGCAATGCATCACTAGCTAAATCAAACAGTTTTCAGACCTTAGTTTCAAATAGAATGCCAATCCCTATTGTCAACTTTCTCGGTCAATTTCTCTTGCAAGTCTGCTAGATCTTTTCGTAAATTCTCTCTGTCAATTTCATCATGAACAGCTTTCTCCGGGAGTCTAAGATATTCAAATCAGAATAATGCCCTCAGGGACTTAAAATATTGACTTGAAGTAGTATTTTACTAACTAATTGGAAGTCTTTGATGTTCTCAACCTAATCTATTGTGACGTTCTATCACCACCATTTCATCCAGGATAGAAGACTATGGTCATACTAATTAAATTACATGAACTTTGTGATCTAGTCTCAATTCGGCATGAATAGTCACAAAAATCCCATTTCACCATCTATATTTCACCATAGGCAAAAACTGAGATAAAAGATCAGTGATTCACCAAAAATTTTTAAGCCGAGCAGATGCCGAAAAACCTTGCGTTTCATTAGATGTAACATGCATTTGGAAGTAATTGCAGAGAGAAACACAAACAAATAGAACATATCACAGCAAAACATGATAACAGTATTTGACATTCTCCTCACTTATATTGGTTGGATCTTTATCTTTTGTAATTTTTGGTCTTCCAAGAAAGATATTGAGGCTATAGAGTCCATCGGAGAATTTTGAAAATGGTCTTCAGTTTATCATCATCTCATCTTATGTGTAAGTGTTGGTTCTCTAAACTCTAAAGTACCAAATGAGACTGTTGGCATTTGTTACTGTTGGGGATAAATCCCGCTCCTGCCGAAGCCCGGTCCGACGCTCAGCATAATGCAAACAGTAACCACAGAAGAGCTTCAGCGCACTGGTCTAGCCGAACTCTTTCAGCCGGTCGAACTGCTTAGCGGCCGAACTCCCCAAGCAGTCGCCTCTCGGCCGAACTCCTCAGCGGTCGTCCTCGCCGAACTTCGGACGACCGAGCTCCTACCGAACTCTCAAGCGTCCAAGCCTCAGCCGAAGTCCAACAGCCAGCCGAACCCCCAAACAGCCGAGCTTCGGATTCTCAGCGGCCGAACTCTTCAGCGGACGAGCCTTAGCTGCATACCTCCAGCCAGACGCCTATGGGAGCCGAACTCCCTCCTATCTTCCTCTTCAGGAGCCCGAACTCCTCCGAAATGGGCACACGACGAAGGCCTTCAACCCTTCATTCGGCAAGCTCTGCAGTCACCGCCGCAGGCGATAGCGACCCACTGTCAGGCGGCGATGGCTGTCACCCTCAATCCGCCGCACACGGCACCAGTGAGACTGACTCCGCCGAACCTCGAGCGGCCCGCCAGCACGCGGCTGCAGTTGTCACCATCAAGCTCCACTATATAAAGGACCCTCCCGACATACTAAGGCTAAGCTCTCTGAACTCTCGACTCTCTAAGCTCTCCTCCACATCTCTAAGCTCCGGAACTCATTCCGAGCACTCCATTACTGTTGGCCGGAAACTAACTTGACCGTCGGAGGGTCCTGCCGGAGCCACCACCCCACCGGTTCCGGACGGGACTTCGTTTTGCAGGTCCCCGGCGGCGCCCAGCGGCCTCGATTGCGGCGACCTCCGGCGGCGACGGATTTCTGCACCAACAGATTGGCGCTAGAAGGAGGGCCTGAACCTTCGAGGTTCCCTTGTTCTTAAAGGAGTGCTCGGCGACGATTTCCTTCCCCTGCTCCGGATCTCTCTTCTCCCTCTTCAGTATTCCTTTTCTGGAAAGAAAAATGCCCCCCAGAAGAGCCTCGACCCGGAGGTCGGCAGCCTCCGCGGCCCGATCCCGTTCGGGTCCGTCCGCTCCCACTCCGGCCCCGGCGACACGGGCCCGCTCCGTACTCGCGGTAGATGCGGAGCGGTTCGACCTGCTTGCCCAGCAGGTCCGCGATCTTACGGAGGCGGTGCAGGCAGTGCAGGCCACGCATTCGCGAGGTCCGGCGCCCACTCGACCGGCGCGGGGTTCCCCGGAGCCCGGGAACCCAGTCCAGGAGCGACCGATGTGGGCTACCCGACCTCCGGCCCTCGGGAGAGAAGGGCAGCCGGCAAAGAGCCCCTGCTCGGACCGCGGCTCGACCCAGGGAGAGGCTTCACACCTATTCCGCGAGAAGACCTTGGGGATTAAGGATCGCGAAGATTTCCTGGATCAAAGGCTCTTGGAGATGGGACGACGCATAGAAGAACTTCGTCATACTCCTTCCTCCCGCGGTAACGATATTTGCACTGATCCTCCCTTCTCACAGAAAATTATGCAGGAACAGGTACCGCCGAACTTCAAGCTCCCGCATTTTGAAAGCTACGATGGGACCACCGACCCGGTCGACCATTTGGAGGCCTTCAGGACGACGATGTTGCTCCATGGCGCGCCTGATGCCATTTTGTGTCGGGCTTTCCCTTCTACCCTCAAGGGAGCGGCCAGGAATTGGTACTCGGCGCTTAAGCCGGGCACCATCCTATCGTTTGACCAAATGAGTCAACAATTCGCGGCCCACTTCGTCAGCAGCAAACGGCCGCGCAGAGGCTCGGATTCCTTGTTGGCCATCAGGCAAAAAGAGGGGGAACCCATCCGGGCTTACGTCACCCGGTTCAACGCTGCCGCGCTGGAAGTCCGGAACCTGGACCAATCAGTTGCTATGGCCGCCCTCAAGGGCGGCCTTCAGAAGAACGACCTGTTGTTCTCCCTGGAAAAGAAATATCCCAGGGATTTCGCTGACATGCTAGCTCGGGCCGAAAGCTATGCCCGGGCAGAGGAGGCTTTTGAGGCCAAGGATAATGAAGCTCGCGACAAGCGACGAGTAGGCAGAGCGGGAAGGCCCGCCGAAGAAAGAAAGCGCACCGAAGCTTGGCCGCGCTCCCGAACTCCCCCTGGTCGCGGGCGAGCCCGGACTCCACCTCAGGCTCGGGGGCGGGAAGCCACCGACGGAAGGGCGCGCCGAAGTCGGCACCGAAGTCGACGCCGAAGTTCCCCCCGGCGCCGAGGTTCTCCCCCGCGACGAGGTTCCCTCCGCGCCAAGGTTCTCCCCTCCGACGGCGTTTTCACAGCTACGCCCCCCTCAACGCCCCGAAGGCTCAAGTGCTGCTGGAGATCAAGGGACGACTTCCGGAGCCGGAGAGGAATGCGTTCCCATCCCAGAAAACGCAACCCCAACAAGTTCTGCCTTTACCACCGTGACCACGGTCACGATACCGAGGAGTGCATCCAGCTCCAGGACGAAATCGAGGAGCTGGTCCGGCGGGGCAGGCTTGGCCGATTCCTGCGAAGACGACCTAAAGAGCGGGAAGATCGGCCGAGAATGTTGCCGCCGATGGGGGAGATCGGCAGGAGGATCGGCCGCCTCTCGGCGTCATTAACACCGTCTCGGGAGGACCGCAGCAGGGAAAGACCGACGAATCCGAGGGACCGGCAAAGAGGCAGAGGACCTCGGAGCCCGTGACCTTCACCGAGGCAGACGCCCAGGGGATCCAGATTTCCGCATAACGACGCGGTTGTAATCTCTTTAAACGTCGCTGATTATGATGTACGCCGCGTTTTGGTGGATAATGGAAGTTCGGCGGACATATTGTTTCTACGATGCCTTCTTCAAAAATGTCCCTACCTGATGACCCGCTTAGGACCTGTGAATTCCCCCCTGGTAGGATTTGCCTGGACACGCCGTTCCGGTCGAAGGCATGTAATGACTCTGGCTGTGACGGCGGGCCGACACCCAAAATTGGCCAGGGCGCGGGTTGACTTCTTAGTCGTGAGAACCCCGTCCGCCTATAATGCGATCTTCGGGCGACCCGGCCTAAATACGCTCCGGGCGGTAGTGTCAACCTACTACCTGAAGATGAAATTTTCGACGAGTCACGGGGTCGGCGAGGTCAGAGGAGACCAAGCTCTGGCGAAGTATTGCTACTCGGCCACCCTGCGCAGGGGGAACCAGCCCGACCCTTACCTTGTTGACGGGTTGGACGTCCGTGACGACCTCACCAAGGAGCGGGGCGAGCCTGCGGAAGACCTCGTCTCCGTACCCTTGCATGACGGAAACCCAGGGCACGTGGTGCAGATCGGCTCCAGCTTAGCGGTCGACGTTAGGGAGCAGCTCATCGCTTTCCTCAGAAGAAATGCAGACGTCTTCGCATGGACCCCAGCGGATGTACCAGGGATCGACGCCGAGGTCATGGAACATCGGCTGACCGTTGATCCGAGGCACCAGTCCATCAGAGAAAAGCTGCGCCACCACGCCCCGGAGAGACAAAAGGCAATCGTCGAAGAAGTGGACAAGCTCCTCAAAGTCGGACTCATCCGGGAGGTCAACTATCCGACGTGGGTCTCGAACGTGGTTCTCGTCAAGAAGACGAACAACAAGTGGAGGATGTGCATCGACTTCAAGAAGCTGAACAAGGCCTGTCCGAAGGACAGCTACCCCCTGCCCAGGATCGACCAGCTGGTGGATGCAACCTCGGGCCACGAGCTCCTCACCTTTCATGGATGCCTTTTCTGGTTACAACCAGATACGCATGGCGCCCGAGGACGAAGAAAAGACCACCTTCATTACTGACCGAGGTCTCTACTGTTACAGGGTCATGCCTTTCGGACTCAAGAATGCAGGAGCGACGTACCAGCGCTTGGTCAACAAGGTCTTCAAGGGACAGATCGGCCGCAACATGGAGGTGTACGTGGACGACATGCTCGTCAAAAGCCGAGCTTCAACAGACCACCTGGCCGACCTTAAAGAGACCTTCGGTACGCTCAGGAGGCACAAGATGAAGCTGAACCCGATCAAATGCGCCTTCGGCGTGACCTCCGGAAAAATTCCTCGGATTCATGGTGTCAAGACGCGGAATCGAGGCAAATCCCGAGAAAATCTGAGCTATTCGAGAAATGACTGCTCCGAAGACAATCAAAGAAGTTCAGCGCCTGGCTAAAAAGGTGGCATCCCTAAGTTGCTTTGTCTCAAGGTCGGCCGAGCGGTGCATGCCCTTCTTCCAAGTTCTCAGGCGACCGAAGGACTTCTGCTGGACGGTGGAGTGCAAACAAGCATTTGAAGAGCTCAAAAGCTACCTCGGCTCGCCCCCGCTGCTGGCAAAGCCCGAACCCGGGGAGAAATTATTTCTGTACCTTGCTGCCTCCTCTGGAGCCCTGGCGGCGGTGTTGGTCAGGGAAGAAGCGAAGGCACAACGATCGATCTACTACGTGAGCCGAGCTCTGAGGGATGCAGAGATCCGATACTCCAGGTTAGAAAAATTAACCTACTGTCTTCTAATTGCTGTCAGGAGGCTCCGACCTTACTTCCAGGAGCACACCATAACGGTCCTCACAGACCAACCGATAAGAGCGGTCCTCCACCGAGCGGATGCTTCCAAAAGAATCGCAAAATGGGCGATCGAGCTCACAGAGTTCGACATCAACTATCGGCCCAGGCCATCGATCAAAGCCTAGATACTGACGGATTTTGTGCTAGAATGCACCATTTCGATCGAAGCCGAGCTTGGATCGAGCGACACCGACATCGGAGCAGGACCGAGCTACGACGAAGTCGAGCTTTGGCAGCCGAGCCTCCTCGAAGAAAGGGCCGACCTTTCTGAAAGCTTCTGGGTTCTGCACGTGGATGGCTCATCCAACTCCGTCGGAGCTGGTGCGGGGCTGATCTTGGTCAGCCCCGAGAGGATCGTCGTCGAGTACGCGCTGCGCTTCGAGTTTCCCGCGACCAACAATGAAGCCGAATATGAAGCACTGATCGTCGGATTACGGATAGCAAGGAAACTGAAAGTAGATCGGCTTCAGATCTATAGCGATTCCCAGCTGATGGTCGGTCAGGTTGGCGGCGGCTACGAGGCACGGGAGGAAAGCATGGCGAGGTACCTCAGAAAAGTGAGGAATTTGATTCCGACCTTCGACAGCTTCGGCATTCAGCACGTCCCGAGGACGAAAAATGCAAGAGCCGATCTTCTCTCCAAGTTGGCCACTTTCGCCCCGGTCGAACTGCCCAAAGAAGTATTTTTGGAAACTCTGAAGTGCCCGACCATGAAAGAGTCTCAGGCCATCCTACGGACGGACTTCGAGTCCAGCTGGATCGATCCGTTGATCGCCTATCTTAAAGAAGGGGTCCTTCCTCACGATCGAAAAGAAGCTCGGAAACTCAGGAATCAGGCCTCCCACTACGTCTTATACGAGGACAGGTTGTATAAAAGGTCGTACTCCCTTCCATTGTTGAGATGTCTCCGACCTTCAGAGGCCGACTTCACACTACGGAATGTGCACGAAGGACTCTGCGGAAGTCACGCAGGGGCCAAGTCCCTGTCGTAAAAACTACTTCGGCAGGGGTACTACTGGCCGACCCTATTTCACGACTCCGTGGAATATGTGAAGAGGTGCGATCGCTGCCAGAAGAACGCCAGCGTGCAAAGGCGGTCAGCATCCGAACTTACTCCGCTCAGTGCGCCATGGCCCTTCGTGCAATGGAGAATGGACATACTCGGCCCCTTCCCAACAGCGTCCGGACAGCGGAAGTTTCTCCTGATCGCAATCGACTACTTCACCAAGTGGGTCGAGGCGGAACCACTAGCGAAGATCACCGAGGCCAAGGTGCAGGACTTCGTATGGAAGTCGCTAATCTGCCGGTTCGGCCTGCCCCGAACCCTCATAACCGACAACGGGCGGCAGTTCACCGGAGCATGGTTTGCCGAGTTCTGCGAAGGGCTAAACGTCTCCCACCACTTCACATCGGTGGCTCACCCGCAGGCCAATGGGGAAGCTGAAGTGACCAACCGGACCCTGCTGCAAGGTATCAAAGCGAGGCTCGATGGGGCGAAGGGGGCCTGGGTGGACGAACTCTACCACGTCCTCTGGGCGTACCGAACTACACAGAGGGTACCGACCGGTGAGACGCCCTTCGCCTTGGCCTTTGGTACCGAGGCGGTTATCCCGATCGAGCTCAAACTCCCATCTGCATGAGTCGTGGGCTTCAACGAGCGGCACAACCCCCAGGACCTTAGAGTCAACCTCGACCTTCTAGAAGAAAAAAGGGAGGGAGCCCGCATCCGGATGGCTGCCTACTGGTGGAAGGTGGCTCAATATTACAACTCCAGAGTCAAAAGCAAGGCATTTAGAGTGGGAGACTTAGTGCTTTGGTGAGCAGCCGTCTCTCAGTCTCAGAGCCAAGGAAAACTCATCCCAAATTGGGAAGGTCCGTATGAAGTGATAGAGATCATCCGACCCAGAACCTATCGCCTGAAGGAGCTCGGAGGAACAGTGCTTCCCCGACCTTGGAACTCAGAAAATTTGAGAATGTATCACCAGTAGGCTTCCCTTAATAAAACTCCTTCGCTCGACGTTATTGTTTCAGTATCGCATGACGACAGGGAAGAAGCAAGCCCGCCATGAGGGCGCGAGGAATCGGCCTTAAGGAAGAGCCCATTCGCCCCTAGGAGAGAAACGGAGAGCAGAAGTTCTTCCGCCGAAGCGGAATGAAGTTCGGCACAAGCTAGGGTGGAACGAAGTTCTCCCGCAGAAAGTTCGGCGTAAGTGAGGCCGAACTCCACAGCTCATCATCCGAATAAAGTTCGGCGGAAGCAAGACGGAACTCCCATTGAGGTTCGGAATGAAGTTCGGCTCGAGTGAGGCCGAACTTCCGTTCGAAGCTCAACATCGAAATTAAGTTCGGCGGAAGCAAGGCCGAACTCTCCCTTTTGAGCCCATCACAGTGAAGTTCGGCGCAAGCAGTGGCGGAACGAAGTTCTCCCACGGCTGAAGTTCGGCATCAGGGAGGCCGAACTCCGCAACAGATCATCCAAGTGAAGTTCGGCCGCGCTCGAGACCGCCCCAGGGCGATCGAGGTCGAACTCCCCCTCAAGTACGTCGCTACAACGAATTCACGGAAGGTGCAATAAAGTTCGGGCAAGCAAAGCCGACCCCCTCTCTGCGAGCAGGGAAGTCCGGACAAAGAAGGCCCCGTTCACAAAGGACGGGATGGGAGGAGAAGCACGGACGACGGTCCGAATGTGCCCCCACAGTCGGTTAGGAACAGGAGGAGAACCTCGTCCTAGCGTGAGCAAAGTCGAAGGCCCCGTTCACAAAGGACGGGATGGGGGGAGAAGCACGGACGACGGTCCGAATGTGCCCCCACAGTCGGTTAGGAACAGGAGGAGAACCTCGTCCTAGCGTGAGCAAAGTCGAAGGCCCCGTTCACAAAGGACGGGATGGGGGGAGAAGCACGGACGACGGTCCGAATGTGCCCCCACAGCCCGGTTAGGAACAGGAGGAGAACCTCGTCCTAGCGTGAGCAAAGTCGAAGGCCCCGTTCACAAAATGAAATGGGGGAGAAGCACGGACGATGGTCCGAATGTGCCCCCACAGTCGTTAGGAACAGGAGGAGAACCTCATCCTAGCGTGAGCAAAGTCGAAGGCCCCGTTCACAAAGGACGGGATGGGGGGAGAAGCACGGACGACGGTCCGGATGTGCCCCCACAGCTGGTTAGAAATAGGAGGAGAACCTCGTCCTAGCGTGAGCAAAGTCGAAGGCCTCGTTCACCTAAAACGAGATGGGGGGAGAGGCGAGGACGACGGTCCCCATGTGCCCCCACAGCCCGTTGGGAACAGGAGGAGAACCTCGTCCTAACGCGAGCAAGGTCGAAGGCCTCGTTCACCTAAAACGAGATGGGGGAGAGGCGAGGACGACGGTCCCCATGTGCCCCCACAGCCCATTGGGAACAGGAGGAGAACCTCGTCCTAACGCGAGCAAGGTTGAAGGCCTCGTTCACCTAAAACAAGATGGGAGAACAGGAGGGGAACCCCATCCTGATGTGAGCAAGATCCGAGATCGAGCCTCAAAGTCTACGGCAAGCCTCGGCTGCGGAAGATGAGACCGCCCCCGAGCGCCCACATCAATCTCGACCGCAGGAGATGAGATCTCCCCCAAGCGACCGCGACAACCTCGGCTGTGGGAGAGGAGGTCTCCCCTGAGTCAACTTCGGCTGATGGAGACAATGTCGCCCCCGAGGAGCTCAACTCCGACCTCGACCACAGAAGGTGAGATTTACCTCGGCTCCAACATCGGCTTCATCAACCCAGAAATGAGTTCCGCTTCAACTCCAAACATCGACTGGAGATGAGACCTCCCCCGAGCTTCAGTTGCAACAAGCGCGGGGCCCGGAAGAGGACTTCAGCAGTCGCCTGTTTTGGTACTCCCTTCCTTCGAATTTCGAACTCGAAAGTGGAGGAACTACTGTTAGGGATAAATCCCGCTCCTGCCGAAGCCCGACCCGACGCTCATCATAATGCAAACAGTAGCCACAGAAGAGCTTCAGCGCACTGGTCTAGCCGAACTCTTTCAGTCGGCCGAATTGCCTAGCGGTTGAACTTCCCAAGCAGTCGCCCCTCGGTCGAACTCCTCAGCGGTCGCCCTCGCCGAACTTCGGATGACCGAGCTCCTACCGAACTCTCAAGCATCCAAGCCTCAGCCGAACTCCCAAACTCAGCCGAAGTCCAACAGCCGACCGAACTCCCAAACAGCCGAGCTTCAGATTCTCAGCGGCCGAACTCTTCAGCGGATGAGCCTTAGCTGCATACCTCCAGCCAGACGCCTATGGGAGCCGAACTCTCTCCTATCTTCCTCTTTAGGAGCCTGAACTCCTCCGAAATGGGCACACGACGAAGGCCTTCAACCCTTCATTCGGTAAGCTCTGCAGCCATCACCATCAGTCAGTCCGCCGCAGGCGATAGCGACCCACTATCAGGCGGCGATGGCTGTCACCCTCAATCCACCGCACATGGCACCATCCCGTGAGACTGACTCCACCGAACCTCAAGCGGCCCGCCAGCACGCGGCTGCAGTTGTCACCATCAAACTCCACTATATAAAGGACCCTCCCGACACGCTAAGGCTAGGCTCTCTGATCTCTAAACTCTCCTCCTCATCTCTAAGCTCCGGAACTCACTCCGAGCACTCCATTCCTGTTGGCCGAAAACTGACTTGACCGTCGGAGGGTCCTACCGGAGCCACCTCCACCAGCTCCGGACGGAATTTTGTTTTACAGGTCCCCGGCGGCGACCTCAGCGGCCTCGACCCTGGCTACCTCTGGCGACGACGAGTTTTTGCACCAACAGTTACGGTGATAATGTAAATATCTCGAACTGATCGTGCCAGAACTATAAATACTTCGGATCGATATATAATCAAAAATGTTCTAAACAATCTAATTATCTGTATAGTTGCTGATCCAAAAGCTAAGTTGAAATACGAATATCTAAACTATTTTCTTCAATCCATTACTTGTCCAGTACGTAAATCTTCTTAGTTATTGCAGTCGATCAGTTCATCAGCACACGTAGCAATCCATCGTTTGGATAAGTTATAATTCTATTAAATCATGATCAAGCTGTTATTCACTTCGTATGATTTTATGAAAGCAAATAAAGAATATTGAAATCATATCAGTAACGATCTCTTCATCACGGGAGAATAAAAGAAAACTAATATATCGCGATGGCATGATTAATGACTCGAGATTTGAGAAATTATACGTCTTCATAATACTTGTTCTCTATAAATATCTAAAACTCCGAAAATCTAGATAAGTAATCTTTTTTTAAAAAATTTATTATTATTTTTATTATTTTTTATTTTTTAATTTGAGCATCGAAAAATTCTTATTCTAGTACAAATCTTTAGTTTAGACTTATTTTATAGGTTTCTCCAACATTTTTTATGTATGTAGCCACTTGTCTTCCGATCTGAACTAGACCGGCAATAATAATTTTATGTTACGACTCTTTCAAAAAAAATAAAAAATATAATGATATTTTTTATTTTTTTTATTTTAAGTTTTTAAAGAAAGAGAGAAGAGGAAAAGGAAGGATGAAGTAGGAGAAAAGAAACGAAGAGGAAAAAAAAAAGAATGGAGAGAGAGAAGGAGAGGAGAACAGGATTGGGGGGGGGGTGGTGGTGGTGGTGGTGGTGGTGATGGTTAGGGGTAGGGACAGCGGCACTGGAAGAAGGTTTCCATATGGGGTTGTATCTTTATCTCAGAGAGAAGGATTAGGGGAGGAGATGGGTTAAGCTTCTATATTTTGATCTTTTAATTTTTTAAATTTTAAATTTTATTTTATTTTATTTAAAAATAATTTAATAAATTTATATTAATTATCTAACCTTAAATCATTTATCACTAAACACTAACGGTAAACTTTGCCCAAAGTTAGGAGGTCGGTTGTGGACGCTATAATAAATTTAAAGGGTATAGGATTAACGTTACGGTAATTGATACAGGATATTTTTAAATTAAGATAAAATATAAAATATTATTTATTTTTTATGGGAAATACTATTCCAAGCTACGAAAAGTAAAACAAATACAAATTAAAAACTCCCCCTACTACCTGTCAAAAAAATAAAAAAAAAATCAATGACAAAGATTGGTGGATGGACAGCATTTGCGCCGAAAATCCTCGAACGAAGCTTCCTCGAAGCTCACTACCCTTCCCCACACCGAACGCACCACTCTCCCTTTTTAATGCCCCCGTCCCTGCCCCGAAGTTTCCCCTCAGCTTCCCTTCCCCCCCCCCCAAAATCTAAGAAGCCATGAAGCTCTCCGCGGGAGCCTTCTTTGGCTCCTCCAAGAAGTCTTCGAAGAAGAAGAAGAGCCGTTCGATCTCTCGCGGCGATGCCTCCTTCGCCTCCACCGCCACTTCCTCCTCCTCCGACTCCACCTCCTCCTGCCTCCACTTTACCCCCCGCTCCATCCTCCCCGCCTCCCCCGGTCGCCTTCCTGCCGGGAAACCACCCTCCGCCGCCGGATCCGACGAATTCTGGCTCCTCTCACCCGCCTCCTCATCCATCTCCGACCTCTTCGCCGTCTTCGACCGCGACGGCGACGGCAAGATCACGCGGCAGGAGCTCGAGGCCGTCCTCCGCCGGCTCGGCGGCGCGGATCCGCCCACGGAGGAGGAGGTTGCGTCGATGGTGGCGGAGGTGGACCTCGACGGCGACGGGTGCATCAGTTTGGAGGAGTTCGGGGCGATCGGGTCGGCTTTCGGGCCGCCGGCAGGGGGCGAGCTCCGGGAGGCCTTCGCCGTCTTTGACGCAGACGGCGACGGGAAGATCTCGGCGGAGGAGCTGCTGGGGGTCTTCGTGACGCTGGGGGACGAGGGGTGGACGCTGGAGGACTGCCGACGTATGATCGGTGAGGTCGATACGGACGGCGATGGATTCGTCTGCTTCGAAGACTTCGTCCGCATGATGGATGCCAGAGATGAATCATGAGATCGTGTCGTGACCAGATGAAATCAAACAAAGAATGGACGGTGGTGATGGATGGTCTTTTTCGTTTTTAATTTTTTTTTCTTTTCTTTTCTTTTCTTCAAGAAAAGAAAGAGGTAATAAATTTGTGGCTATTATCAAATATCAACTATTATCTCATCTATCATGGCTTATTACTAGAAATATCTTTTGTTCTAGAACGTTCCTTGTACGTGACATGACTTTGGTACTTAAAATTATTGTTTTAAAACTTTTTTTGTGGTAAGGATGGGCTACTCTATCCCAAGTCTTTTCTCCTTCGGGAGCCTATGTGAAATTGAAGCCCCCATGCTACCAAAACCAGTACTTGGTGACATTTTTCTCATTTTATGTTAGTATCCAACTTGATCAGCATATGAGAATCCTATAATTTTTTTTTTATTTTAGTTGCATAACATGCTTGAAATTTCAATTGTAATTTATTTTAATTCACTTTTAGATGTTGAAATCTTTGATGGGTCGCTAGCTAAAGCAACCAAACATTAAATCAATAATTTCCTAGTATTTGGCATATTGCCAAAAAAAAATGTTGTGAGATATGCGACACGAGCATTTTACATGGCTTGTATCTTTTGGATCGCATGTTGTATGGTTCTTAGTGCATCTCCATATTTTATTTAATATATCTGTACAGATTTCAAAGTGGTTATTGTAGGATCCAATAAGAGGTATTATAAAAGAAAAAGAATGATACAATTTTTAAACATTTTTACATGGTAGAGATGGTTAGAAGAGAGCATGGAGATAAACAAATGAGTATTGTATAGCATGTACCAATAGGCTTGACTTGATCCACCCACATATGGTTAAGCTCCAACAAACCTTAGATCTAGCTTATTCATGTTCATAAATAAATTTATTTAGAAGTGGGCGAGGCGAGTTCCTTAGAGGATTAAGCTCTAGGTTGAGGATGTTCAGCAACTGGTCTAGGATATATTAAATGATACACAAATACACACATTAGTAGGTGAATCATGTTGTCACCAAACAATTTATAGTTCAATATAATTTGCACGAACTTGCATTTTAATCACGATGGTTTGCCCGGTCGGGTCTTGCTGAGTTTTTTGTGTGATGTAGCTTGAATATCTTTTGTTTTTTTCAAAACTTATTAATATTTTTAAATAAAAGAAAAATAATGTCAGAGAATCTTGATCCATTGCCAACAAGGCCTAGTTTGAAGGGTTGGCATCTTTTGTCGGCATCTTTTGTCTGAAGAGTTGTCCTTGCACGATCCCCGATTTCAAGTTCTAGTGGTGACATATTGTCGCTGCATTATTAAGAAAAAATTTATCAAAATTACTCAAATCAGATTTTTGCTGGACTACTAGAATTTAATTTCATTATATATTTTTTAAAAAATATAAAAATAATAATTTTAAATATTAAGAGCATATTGGTTCATTATTAAAATCGAAATCGAAATGTAATGGAATAGGAATCGGAATAGCCATATTTAATATGTTTGGTTTATGATTGAAATTGAAATCGAAATAGAATTTGAATACGAGGGAAGAATAAGGATTAAATTTTGAAGATGTGGGATAGTTTTATTATCTATAAAATCGACTTTCTCCAATCAAATGATTGGAATAAGGACCATTCTTTTCCACTTATATTTTAAAGTTCAACTCTCTTCAAAATTTGGATATCACGCTTGACTCTTGGCCAAAACGGTCAAGCACCATCTCCAACTTGTGAGGCACGTGCATGCTAGCTAACGCATCCTTGGCCTTCTCCACATGCATTTGATGATAAAAATGAGCATTAAAATATACAACTAAGATACTCACCGACTAGTGCCCCTTAGGCACGGACGTCCGACACGAATTTGATGTGAAATTGTGGACTCAAAGTGTGAAACATTACCATGGATCATGCGAACCTTAGTAGTTTGGGAATAAGAGAGCGTTGAGATTGAGACAGCTATGCCTATTAGAACAGATATACTGCGAGTTAGTTCTATTTTTCTTTGACTACGTTTGTGGATTAACTTTTGGATACAGATAATTTTATGCCTTGAGAAAGGAAAAGCCAAGTATAGCATATGACGGCTTTTACTTTGAATAGTTATATCTAATGTAGGTCAGTTTGACTACCATAACTATTTTTTAACTTATCTCTGTTTTTAGAAACTTATTTTGATGGACAAAAAATTATTCCAAGCCTTTATCCATTCTTTGTTCCTAAACCAAATGCTGTAAAATTTTGTGGGTATCATGACATGTATAATGGTTAAATTCGCCAGATGGCTCTTGCCTCTAGAAGACCATGTGCTCCTTATCATGGAATCATGTGTAAATTGCTTCTTCCATTTAAATTATCCACCTCTATCATTTTATTAAATTCCTCTGGAGGGAAAATAAGCCTTTTGTTTGGATTTATGATACTTATTTTCATTTCTTTATTCTCCTACCAAATGAGACTTCAAAGCATATCTTCTGTGATTATTTTTCTGAGGAAAAAAAAAGATAATGCATTGGTCATCTCTAATGGGAAGACTAAGCTGCATATTATATTTTCAACTAACATAAAACCTGCATGATGCGCAGAATACAATTTAAACCCAAGCTTCCCATCCAATTGAAAGGGCTAAGGATGGAAAAACAGAGAAAAGTTTAGAGGAAAAAATATTCGATACATATCCACCATAAAATCTAAGCAATCCTCCAAGCTTGTCTTCTCTGGCCATCAAAGAAGGGGAGACTCATCCCATACTTTATTAATCCTATGTATGCAAAGTACTATTCCAAAAAAGATAGAGAAAGAAGAAAAAGAGGAATGAAAAGACATATATATAGAACAAAGACTAGAATTTATTGCCTAACAGCAAATTGTCCAGAGTTCACCATCCTCATGTATCCATATGATAGCTCAAAAAGATAGAACTTAGCCTAGTGCAAGTCTCACACCATGGATTTGGTATCATATTCACATTATCATGAGAACAAAAATCCATAAATTAAAAATTTTATAGCCAAAGAAGAATCCTTTTGATTAAAAATCCCCAAACCCTACAAAACATGATGCTTCTACCAAGATTAAACTCTCAAAACCTTAAGGAACCAACTCACACCGCCACACCTCGCACAAAATCCCATATGCTCCAAAGGAAACCCCAATCGGAACCTAGAAACCCCTCCGATCTCCCTTAGGTTCTCTCCTTCCCCATAGATCAAAGAAGAAGAAGAAGAAGAAGAAATGGAAAGAGAAAAAAATGATCAATCAAGATCTTACCTTTATTTTCATAAATTTTTATTATATTTTCCTACAATTTTTTCTCTATCTTTTTCGTCATTAGAAGTCTGAATTGGATGGAAGGCTTGGAGCGGCCGAATAGCTAAGCTTAGGCGATGGCTGGGTTTTTCTCTCACCTCTTTACTTTTGTAGGATTTTTTTTTCATGTGGCTCTCTCTCTTTTTTTCAAAATCCCACATGTCTATCTCTATTTCAATATATATATATATATATATATATATATATATATATATATATATATATATATATATATATATATATATATATATATATTAGATTAAGTGTTAGCCCTAGAGCTAAAGTAAACAAAGAAAATAGTATACCCACATACGTCACACCATGCATATTGAGTTGTGGTTTACAATTTGCACCCCTATACTGTTGTGAGTTATGTTCCGTCCTCGAACTTTAAAGAGACGTTTCTCATGTCCAGCATGAGAAACTCCAATAGGTGGTTCTCCAACTATTAATTACTTTCACAATATATAGTTTTAACTAGTTTCACCAAGAAAAATCATGGTGCTTGGCTGGTGCAGGAAGTAATATAATCCTCTCTCGTAACAATGGTAACGACAAGATAATTCAGGCTTAGCATAGCCGAGGCATCTGATCGGTCCCTTTATTTGTTCTATCCAATCATGATACTAAATAACATTACATTTGTTTACCAAAGAAATAGTCTCTTTTCTCCGGAAAAAAAGGCTTTCGTATATATATATATATATATTTAAAATTTTCTTTTGAAATACGATAGATATGCCTGCATTCGGATTCAAGTTATACAATTTCTTGCACTTGGAGAGGAACCAAGCAGCGAAGCTACATTATACAACTTGTTGCACTTGGCAAGCATATGAATTTGAAAACCATATATGTTTGACAATTGAAGTCAGTCTTCTGATCTCTCTTATCCTCAAGCATATGAATTTTAAACCATACATGTTTTAGACAAGGAGGAAGTACTCATAGACCCATCTGCTTTCATCTAATGGATCTCTCTGCTCTGTCCTACCAGAAATCCGTGCACCACCATACCCAACTCTCTAGTTCTTACTTTTGTTGGTTTTCTTTATTTGGTACTTACTTCCTATGAACTTTAGTGCAGCTATTTGCGCCTGTGATCTCCTTTCTGGTGGTTATTGTTTCATTTGCCCGCTAATAAGTTGTGAATATTTTCCAGGTGCCATTCATTTTCCTCCACATGAATCGAGGAGGAGCAAGGGTTCTTTTTTTCTTTTTCTTTCTTTTCTGTTGGGAAAGTAGATTCTTTAGATGTCACTAGGAGCTAAATTAGTTTGATGCCAGATTTATCTGGAAAGTGTGACTCTGCTTTCTTTCCCTTCCTCTTTGTAGTGTTCTGACCAAAAAAATCTCTCTTGCTGGTTTGTTTTTTCTGGAATTTTGTACACTTAATATGTAGATTTTCACAACTAGGTGCAGCCTTTTTTAGTCAGAACATTGAAGTGAGTATGTGGTGAAGCTAAGAGGTTAAATTCCCTAGCAGTGTCATCCATAACATACATTTTAGAAATTTTGACAAGATTTTGATGAAATTTTGAACTGAGTTGATTAAATGTTATGACTTAAATACAGTCGGTTAATCCAACCCATCCATTGATTAACTGTGAGTGGTGGATGAACATCAACTTTTTCCTTGATTAGTTACCGATAAACATTTGCAGACGTAGAAGGAAATTGGTATGTTATTTACTTTATGCAGAAATTCTTACTATAATATGAGCTCTCTCTCTTTTCTGGCTTATCATGAGATTATCACAGAATTTAATTAATGAAGTTCGATTTTTGAAATGTATTTTGAAAAGAATCAATTCTTGAAATCTAGGAGTATCTTTACGCTTCTAACAAAGACTTGGCTCGGCTCACAAAGTGGGTGAGTTTCATTCAGGCATTTCAAGTGATAGTTCATGTTCTAGTCTTATGCTGCAAGTAGATTATGCCACCCAGAACCAAAATATTGGCATCCTTAAAATTCTTTGGTAATTTCATAAGGCTTTTTTACTACTTTAAATAAGTCCCCACCCACACCCACCAACTCCACAAAAAAAAAAAAAGAAAAAAAAAAAAGGAAAAGACTCTGACAACTACAGAAGAACCCAGAAATTTATATCTCTAAAAGGAGTCACCACACGTATTGTCAATGACAACTTCATAAAGATCATACAATTATCGGTACTATTGCTATATTACAGATTCACACAGCATGAAATAGCATGCATTGTAATGGAAGACAAGGAAAATGATAAAGATTCCGACAAAGGACAGGGAAAGAATGACATCTTACAGTGCAATTGGAAGAAAGACATCCACCGTACGTCTACTGTTTCCGCACCGCACTAATGCTGAAATAAAGCTTGCACATCTTTGGAAGAGAGAAAAAACGTGAGAACAGAAGAGATAAAGAGAAAAGATGAAAAGGGTGATGGTGGTGTTCCAGGAATAAAAAGGATAGATGCTGAGATCATTTTTTGTCATGATGTTTCTTTGTTATTCTAGTTATTTTGAAAATCTTTCTAGAGTTGGTCGTTTGTAGCTTCATCCATCCATCTACTATGAGCTTATGCAATTAATGCTAATTTGCCATGCATAACAAGTAGCTGTAAGGCAGAGTAGCTCTAGTTCTGTAGTCATATACATAAAGGTTATGGTCACTGCAGTTCGGTAGACTCTTACAACAGAAAACAAAGGCTTCTAGATCAAACTACTGTGGTCTCTAATGAAGTGGGTGCTTCATAACATCTAACAAGACAACATACTGCCCCATAAAAGACAAAATCATACTTTGTTGACGTAGCTGGACATATAATTATACATTTGAGTTTGCTATAACATAGCTTCCTAAGAAGAGTTCAACTGCATGAAATTTCCACAAAAAAAGAGATGATTGCAACATATAAAATAGTGCTGTTGATGGATGAAGAAAGGCAAAGTTATGAAAGTATAACATGCAAGCCAAATTTAAATGTTACATAAGGAAGTGATAAAGCAAGGTTCTTTGACATCTTCATATTGAAAAATGCTCGAGTCACATCATTTGCAAGCTATGATGCGTTTGACTGAGCAAATACCATTAATAGTGCTAAATAATAATGTGATCTATTCTCTGTACATGGAAAATTCAGAAGAAACAACTTTACAATGCCAAAGAAATTGTTGCAGATTAGCCTTCCTTTCCAAATTAACTACCACTCTGAGAGGCCATCAGATGATAGGCTGGCACATAACCCTATCATCAATGGAAATGCTGCCACCCAAAATAACCGGGCAGATGTAAAATGGATGCCAACCCTGCATGTACCCATGTGGTTCAATCTGACCCCTCAAATGATATCGAACTCATTTTCAATCATCTTATTGCTATCTATACTTCCAGGTTTATCACAATGTGGCATTGTTTGATCAATGTGGCTCGATTTGGCTTGATTATCCTCGCATTCAGAAGCTGTGCTGGCAATGCAACTTTCAATATGTACTGTCTCTGCAACCACATCTGTCGAAGAGCCTTGATGTTGCTCAAAGTCACCATTCATGTTCCCAAAATTAAGAGCTTCTTCTTTCACTATGTTACATATGATTCCATTATGAATCGTTTCAGGCTGCAACAAGTGACCTTCAGAAACCATAATGCTACTAGAAGCAGTTGTTGTAATCCTGTTACCTAGGTCAAGTGTATCGGTATCTGTATTCTCTGAATTTCTATCAGAAGTTTGTACACTAGAGTTGTTAGAACATGGGTCCCTACCACCCATTTGAACCAATGAAGAGTTGGATTGTGTAGCTAAATGTTCAGTTTCATCTTCTATTGACCAATTCCTGCTTGGCTCAGACTCAATATCAAGGTTCTGAACATACTTGATAAATGTGTCTGCAGAAGCTGTCCTCATAAGAGGACCACCCGATCTTGTCCAAGAATTAAGTTCTATGCTTTCTGATTCACTATCACTTCCATCACGCAAGCTTCGCTGAGTGTGCATATTTCTGTTTGTTGAGCTCCCCACATGACCAGACCCTTGGTGGATTGAAGCAAGGGCATCTGCAAATGCATCTTCTTCAGTGGAGCCCGCTGAGTCCTCTCTCGAGATCCGATTCCATGAAGGAATCCTTCTAGATGGACTGATCTTGATTGTGCTTGTGAGCCCATGGGAAGCAGCAGCCCTCATAGCACTCCTCTTTAGCCTTCGCATGTGATTAAGAAGGGCAACACATTCATCAAAAACAAGTTCAATAGCACAGTTTGCCTTTATTGCAGACAGCTTCTCCCAAGTACATCTCCTTCCCTGATTGGTAGCCTTTTGAAGCTCCGCATATGATGGGTTTTGTATAATCTTTGAATACTAATAGTAGTACAGTAAAGAAAAAGAGCAGCAAATCAATCCAACATAGAAAATTCCAAAACTGAAATAGCAGTCCATAATGGACATATAAAGAAAGAAAGAATGACTATCAGATACCTGAGCAAGAGTAGCAGGCATTACAACCGTTACATCCCCCTCCCACTCTTGAGCAAACAGTTTAGCAATTCCTCCCAATGGAAAACCGAGTTCTAGAATTTGATTGCATCTATGTTTCACCTCCATCTCAGCAAGATGAGCAAGCTATTTTGAACACAGCAAAAAGAAGAAGATTTTTGTGATGAGTAAGCTATTTGATAACAATAACAAGATCACAATTACTGAACTAGATAAAAGAAAAAGACTCCATCCAGAAGTTATGAGATAAATGGATTCAAGCATAAAAACTTTAGGAACAATATAAACAATTGATCGTTTAGAACATGCAACAGACATTTTGGAACATAGAATTATCCAAATCTTATATATTTGAAGCTTTTGTACTTGCATGTGGTCATCACCCTTAGACACAGATCTAACTCATTCAAGAGGTTTCAAAATCATGGAACACTGTATGATAGAGTACCAAAATAATAAAAATTCTGCTGCATGGTAAGACTCCTAAAATGTAGCATCCAAGAATGAGTTAACACAAGGAAAGATGAAAACAGCTTTAAGTACATGAAAAACTACCTTGGCAGCAAAATTGCCTCCATAAGCTCTCACAAGTTCCTTCAGTCTTAGCAGGGGAGCAATGTGAGGATTAGCTTGGCTGACAATGAAATGGTTCACATTAAACAACTCCTTCAACTGCATAATTGGCAAATCACTCTCCAAACTTCCATCTCTCCATCGGCGGGATGAAGTTCCTGAAACCTTCTCCGGTTCCTCAAAAAAGGGTGCATGGAAGGGAATAATATCTCCGAATCTATCCTTTGCCATCAACTCTTGAGCCTCAAAGAGGCCAGGAAATGCACAAGAAGCAGTAACAGCACTCCATATAACAACGTTCGGTGATGTCAAGTAGTTAAGGCATCTCGGTGGCTCATGTTTTCTAGGAGAGCAAACTGTTATACCCAGAACTCGACCAGTCATATCATAAGCCTCTTGAAATGTCAAATTGCTTGTGAGGTGCCTCAACATCTTCTGCAACTGCCCAATCTCATGGACTGCACCATATGTCATAACCCTCTTAACAACCGCCAAGATTCCACCCATATTATCAAAGAACTGCAAGGAATGCAAAGAACCCTCCATGAAGCTCTCAAGTTCAGGCCATGTTCGAGTAGCAACAATTGCACACATTACGGAGCCTACACTGGACCCAGCAATTATGCGTGGCAGAAGCCTGTTCTCTACTAACGTTTTTACCACACCCACATGGAATGCTCCCAGTGATGCACCACCACTTAAGAGCAGTGCTGTCCTGCCAAAGGCATGCCTTGTTTCTTGCATGAACGCAAGCTTCTCTTCCAATAGCAACTCCTCAGATTCTGAATTGCAGACCATTTTCAGTTGGGTAGAGACCTCATCAATGTATTCCTTTATAAGTTTGGGCACCTGCAACACACACAAATTTGCATTTCTTTTTAATCCAATTTTCATGGTGAACTGCACAAGTACATCTATATGAAAGCTGGAGATGATTTTTTCTCCCAAATAATAAAAGAAGAAAATACAACCATTCTCAGTCTTTTCTATAATAGCTCTTCCAACTGTTGTCTCCACATAACAAAAGGATAAGTTCACTCAGTTTGGATATCTCGCCGCTTATTTAAACAACTCATGGCTGCCTTGGGATTATTTCCCACAATGATAGATATCTTCTTCAGAGTTTGCCAAAATTTGATGTTTTAATTTAAGTTAATATAGCTACATCTTGGTTCCTTCTTTTCTTTTTCCCAAACTCAATGTTTCACTGAATTTTGATAAAATCCTTCCTAAATTATGAACTTCGATCCAAGGCAAATAATCCACGATTCAGACCGGCAACCATGGTATCCAGAAAATGGTTGTGAGGAGATAAGGCAAAATATATAAACAGCCAAGCATGCAAACAGAAGCAAGACAGATTATCAAAGTCATATTATCATATATGATAGGCGAGAAACAACCAAAGCATAAAAGCAGGACTAATCAGCAAAGCTAACAAAATGCAAGCAAAAGAAGGTTATCCAAGATGACAACTACCTGAAGTCTCCCCTTGTGGAGATGTGGATTACACATATTACCCAAATTCCTCACCAGGTCGGCACGCATATAGAAAACTATGTCCCTTAATGATCCTTCCTCCCTGCGGCGCCGAAGCTCCTGGAGCTTGTTACTCACCAGCTCCTCATCATAATATTCAGACTCATTTATCTTCTGAGTCTCCTTATCAAGCATCTTGGCTGCATGGGCCCATTCCTCGTAGGTCAAGGCACTCCTCATCATGTTGTGCCAGAACTTGCGGCGGTAGGCCGACTCCGCCCGCGACCGCACATTGGTGAGCTGCCTCAAGAGGAGGGCAATGAGGGTGACAACCACCAGGATCCCCTGGGTGTTCCTGGGGTGGAACCAGGACACCGCCGGAATTACACCATTCCTCAGCCTACCGAGGAAGGCCGGGAGGGCCCGAGCAATCTGCCGCCGGAGCTCCAGCATCGTGCGGCAGAACAGGATCCGGAATGCGATCGTGCGGCCGATGATCGTCGAGGGGCCGATGGAGAACGGACCAACATTGGCTTCATTGCTGATATCCATCTCCCCCTCCCGGAAACTAACCAGAAATCGGGAAGATATCAAAACTTTCCAGCATTAGGTTGGAAAAATCGGGCTTTTTAGGCCAATTCGCATATACTCAGAACACCGCAGCAAAATCTCAGCTTTCCTGCAAAACTGGATCCAAAAGGGTGCGACTGCTTCGAAAAGAGGGACCTTTATCCACAAGGCGAACCAAGGAAGGCTGCGGGTCAAAAAGAAGGGGAAAACACATAGATTTGCACGAAGCCTGATAGGATGGCGATTGAAGCAAGCCCCGACAAAGACTTCGGAAAACCAAAAGAAGGGGGAAAGAGGGGTACTGACGAAAGAGAAAGAGATATCACCTCTTTACCTTCCACACACCGGAATCTCTTGCACCGAATCGACAAAAGAAGCTACCTTTAACCAAGAAATCGGTGGGGATTTATGAAGGCATTGAATAGAAGAGAGGAGAAAACAGGCCTAATTAAAGCGACGCCCATCCGAAATATCGATTACACATGGAAAGAAAGCAACGGGATAAGAGATGGCGAATCCTTCGATGTTAGGTGACGAGAGAGAGAAGGAGAGAGAGGCTTTGCGTGTATGGAAGAAGTTCCCGAAGATTGCCGGAGGAAGCTAAAGATCGCGCAACCCAACGACTTCTGCTGAGCTGAAGAAAAAACAAGGAGAAGGCGCAGAAAGAGAAGGAGAGGTGGGGAACCGAAAACGACCGCTTTCTTGTCAATATGCGAACGGGGAAAATGGCAGACACCCGCAGTTTAAGGAAGAGGAAGAGGAGATGTGAAATACTAAGAATAGGAAAGATGATGAGGATATGTTGGATAAGGTGGATTAAGCTGGATATTTGGATTGGATTTTATTAGCTGTGATGGCTTTTTTTTTTTTTTTTGGCAGGTAAATTGAGTCGGATTCAACTGTCCAAAATATTTTAGGTCAAGATATATTTTGATTGCCATAGAGATCTGCAGCAGCGTGATTGGTACCGCCATAATGTCGTTTCTATATTTGGGAGGATCCAGCGTCGGATTGTAGCTGCGCCCATCTATTTGGCTAATTTAGTATGGTGTTGTAATCTAAATAGGTTTATTTAATTATTAAATTTAATTGGAGAAAATTAAAATTTTAAATAGAAATAAAAATGAGTGGAACGGCTATTTTGATTAGAAGAGTCCGATATTCTCCTTCCGATTTATAATATCTCGGTCTCTCCATATTCGACCCCTATTTTTTTTTTAAATTTAAATTTTATTTTAAATTCTAATGATGAACCAAACATGCAATAGAATATGGCCATTTAAATTTTTATTTTAATTGGTTCTAATTTAAATCATCCTAAATTTTAAGTTTTTAATCGTTATTCTTGTTTTACTTTGTCTATTTGAGTTGAATATGAGCTTCATCTCATGGATTATAACTGATTTTGTGAGATTCTATATGGAAGGTATGATCAATTATATTGAAAATTCAAGTCTTGATCTAGGGCCTCTATCCGATAGATTGGAAAGTTTTGGATATAGGGCGTATCTAGATTATGCATCAAATGTAGATAAAATGGATGTGCTAGACCACCTTCATCATTAATCATCCAAAGTTCTCTAGCCAATGATCATCTATCTCCATAAAGGATAGGTTTAGGGGATTGTTTTACTTCATCAAATATCCACTAACTTCATGGCATTTTTTTTTTTCTCCTAATCTTCGATCCATGTACAATCATATTTAATATGAATATAGAACATTTAGAAGATAACTTGTAACAGACACATGTTAATCACAGCTTTTGAGCAATACAAAGGTCACTAAATTAAACAATATAGTGAGCAATCTCCAACATAGCTAGAGGTGGTAGCAGGTCCTTATTTTTCTAAGTCAAAACAGGGTGATTGGAATCTCACCATGGAGCCAAGCCTAAAAGCAATTATAGTTTCCATTTGGGACTTGTCATTAATGAAGTTCACAATTGAATTTATCGACCAATTTATTGGTCTAAAGATTTAACCAATTCCTATTTATCTTCATGGTAATCTGTTCTTGGTTAACAGTTGTTATAGAGCATAAAAAAGGCATGATGGGGTCCATCGAGGTAGTATGTTATAGAATTGGTACTAAATATATGAATCAAAAATGTAGATGGCAAAAGTTTGGAGCTAAGTGAAACTCATATACCAAAAAAGGAGTGGAAAAGGGAGAAAAAAATGGCCTCACTAACTTTACCATAGACTTTAGTGGCACGGGATGAGAGGAAAACAAGCAATAGTAAAAGAAGTGGAGCGAACCACTCCTATTTTTCTAGAGATTTTTGTACGAATGTCTTGAAGATGCCTTGAGCTGCCATTGGGCACTCACCAAAATTTTTATTAAATAAAAGTATTCACCAAAAATTACTTAAGGAGACAAATACACTTAGCATTCAATTCACCCTTCTGCACAGTTGCTTGCAAGTTATCCCAATCTCCTAATAAGGATACAAATACACATAGCATTCAATTCACCCCTCTGCACCGTTGCTTGCAAGTTATCACAATCTCCTAATGCAATGTGGCAAGAGAACCTTTGCACATAAGAGTGCCACCCAGCATTATTCTTCACAAAATGCATCCATAATAGTTTAGCTTTTTATTCTTCTATGCAACCGAAGTTTAGATCTATTATCATTCAATGATTTTTAAAAAATATAAACATAACAATCCAAAATTTTATAAATATGTAAGATTTTCTTAATGAATAATCAATGTTGGACTAAATATACATTCGCATGAGTCCTCACATACTCCTCTATTTAAGCCTCCAACATTCTAGCTAGGCTAAGGATCGAAGTCCATGTATCCATTTAATAAACATCACGATCAGTCTATGATTAGTTCAATAAATCATACTATAGTATTTTTTAATCCACATAAGTTATCGACCGGATCTACTCTGATACCATTTATAACAATCCAAAATCTTATCCAAAAAGATTAGTTGAAAGATATTATTTAGATTTCTTGATCTTGTATCAGTATTCAAAATCTTTCCAACGAATAAATGATGTATGATTAAATACACGTCTACATGAATTTTTATAATTTATTAATAATATAAATATTTACTATTTATCATTTTAATAATTTTTATTATTATATTTTATTTTAATACATTTTTTTCTCTTGATTATCTATATTTTTTAAAAGAGCACTACTTGGTGCACCACTTAGCATACCTAGAACGAGCACCAGATGGTAGGTGGTTCATCAAGATTTTTATTATCCATTCCCCCCACGGTGGTTCACAAATAACCAGATTGGGGTTTTTTAAGGGTATGCAATGCACTTTCCTTGGTAAAAGAACCATATACATCTCTCTTTATAGATTGACGATCGCCAATTACACCTTAATTATTGGGTTGAGAATGGAAAATATGTGCAATTTTATCCAAATTCAAGCCATACTTAATAAAATAGAATCCCATCTAAATCCAAATCAAATGAGCAATGATGGGCTAGATTTGGGCACAGAAAATACCAACCTTTTTTTTATTAGAACTGACTCGAAGATTGACTAAGGCTTAACTGATGATCAACTCTACCAATATGCTATCCCTTATCTCTTGCTTTCTCGTGACCTTACGACCCACTTTTGCCTATCCGACCGATCTCCCTATCAGCAAACTAAATTATCACGGTAAATAAAAGTATGCACTAAATTAAAATTCTTTTTTTTTTCTTATCATGCAAGAAGCAAACCCTACAAAGGACCGTGGCTTCACTCTGTGATCGATCATTTGCTAACACTATACATGGATAAGGAGCAAGAGATATCTAATTTCAAATCACTTTCAGCTAAAGTTTTTGGAGGAATAATTATGTCACACTCCAAACCTATCATCTAGATCAACCACGTGACGTGACCGTGTAAAACCTAGAGGTCATGTAAGGCTTAAAATGAATATAATTTATCTTTAAAAATTTAATAATAAACAACAACAAATGCCAACAAATAGATTCACCATAGTCAAATAAACTTTTATTCAATTATAAATATTCTAATATACATTGGTTATCAAAAATTGAACCAACTAATTAACTAATAACTCTAGTACTCGAACTTTATGCCAAACCTAATTAATTGTATGTATTGTATGGCTCTGAAAGGAAAGAAAGAATTGAGGATGTAAGCTTTACAGCTTAGTAAAAATCCTCGCACACTCATATCAATATAGTAATATAACTCAAAAATAATGAATAAGTAATATTAAAAAAATATATAAACCATAAAATATTGTATCATGTATCTAATATAACTTAACAGTTATGTAAATATATATCACAAATTATGTATCATCACATCCACCATGAATATCACCAATGGGTTTATATGATTTATCATTTATATTTTATTAACTTGATTCAAATTAATAGTTGTCTTTCATTTTTGGACTAACTACGGTCATGCTTCGATCCATGGATAATAAACCATCAACCACACTTCAGTCTATGGTGGCTATTGAGGATAAACTCCACTCTCGTCGAAGTCCAACTTGATGCTTAGCCTAATGCAACTGACAGAAGAGCTTCGATCGAAAATTCTCCTCCAGCGGTCAAATATTAGCCGAACTCCTTCAATCGACCGAATTTCTTCCGGATCTCTCCTTCAGACGGATGTATATAGGAGCCGAACTTTTTCCTCAGTCGGATGTCTACAGGAGCCGAACTCCTATAGTGGTCGAACTCCTCTCGGACTTCTCCCACAGTTGAACTCCTCCAGGAGTCAAACTCCTTTCGTACTTCTTTTTCAGTCGGATTTCTTTAGCGGATTGCTTCTAGATTTCAGCTAGCACTCCTTTCGGATGATTTCCTTCAGCCGTATCCCCTTTAAGAGTTCGAACTCCTCTAAAATTGATGTATGTCGAAGTTCTTCATCGAACAACGCCTGCTTCCTCCGAACTTCAATTATTGAATCTCAACGAATAATCACTATCAGTCGAACGACGCCTCTCCCTCTCCGTACCGAAGCTCACATAGCTCCAAGTGGCTTAGTACCGGATAGCTACGATTGTCGCCATCAGTCTGCTATGGACGGCGCTCTCCTCCGTAACAGACTTCACCAAGCCTCGAGCGGCCCATTACCAGACGACTGCAGCTATCACTATCAATCCACTAAAGGCTCCATCTATAAAAAGAAACCCTTCAGATATATTTTCTCTAAGCTCTTTTCTCCTTTTCAAAACTCCGTCAAACTCTTTTCTGAGCACTTCATTTCTATTGGTCAGAAGAGCTGACTTGATCGTCAGAGGATCCTGCCGGAGCCACCACCACTGACTCTGGATGAAACTTTATTTTGTAGATCACCGATGGCAACCTCATCTTTCTCGACTCCAGCTCGATCCGACGTCAACCAGATTCTGCAATAACAGAATTAGTACTAGAGGAAGGGCCCTCTATTTTTGAGGTACCTTTGTTCTTAAAGAAGTGCTCAATCGACCCTGTCGATCTTCTTCTTCAAGATTTGAGCCAGATCCATCTATTCCTGCTCCATCGTCAGCACTTCAACCACCACCTTCACCGACGGTCATGGTAGATTCGGAGCAGTTTAACCTACTGATGCAGTGGATTCAGGGTCTCACCAAAATGGTGCAGGCCATACGGCAGCCCCCGGTGGTGGTTCCATCAGGAAACCCATCGTCAAGATGTCAGAAATCGATCCTAAGGAGGGGCACTTGGGCTAGCATACCCATCACCCCTGGAAAGGAGAAATAGAGAGCAGAGGATCCTTGCTTGGATCATGGTTCTTCTTCGAAAGAGATCTTCCCCATTCACGGTCGGAAGTCTTCCAAGACCTGCGATCGAGTTAACGTTCTCGATTAAAAACTATGGAGGATGGATCGACAGATTGAGGAGCTCGACCACATCATCCTAGCTCATCATGACGACGTCCACACCGATCCTCCTTTCTCTTCTCAAATTATGCAAGAGCTCGTTCTGCCAAACTTCAAGCTCCCCCAATTTGAAAGCTACGATGGAATCTCTGATCCGATCGATTATCTGAAAGTCTTTCAGATTATGATGCTGCTCCATGGTGTATCAGATGCCATATTATGCCAAGCTTTTCCATCCACCTTAAAGAGAGCAGCAAAAAATTGATACTCGATGTTGAAGTCGGGTACGATCTTCTTCTTTGACCAGATGAGTCATCAGTTTGTAGCTCGCTTCGTCAGCAGCCGACGTCCATACCAAGGTTCGAATTTCCTGATGAACATCAAGCAGAAGGAGTAAAAATCCATAAGGGCTTATGTCATCCGATTTAATACTGCTGCATTGGAGGTCCAGAACCTGGATCAGTCAGTTACGATGGCCGCACTCAAGGACGGCCTTCAGAAGAATGATTTGCTGTTCTTTCTGAAGAAGAAGTATCCCAGAAATTTTGTCGATCTGCTAGCTCGGGCCGAGGGATATGCTCGTGCGAAAGAAGCCTTCAAGTTAAAGGATGAAGAAATCGTAGGAGAGAGGCAGGCGGGCGAGTCTAGCAAATTCGTGGCTGATGGAAGGCCGAATAAAGTTCGACCATGCTCACGGACTTTCTTCGAGCACAAGCGAGGTCGAACTCTCCCTCGAGCTCGTCATCAAAGAAGTTTCGACAGAAGGACACGAAGAAGTTCTCCCCCTAAAGGTTTCACAACTATGCCCCCCTCAATGCTCCACAGATACCAATCTGAAGCAAGCTAATAGCGCTACTACAGCTAGAACCACCAATAAGAGAGGAACAATAAGAAAATTGGCCATCTTCCGACATCATTAATGCTATCTCTGGGGGGAGCTTAGTACTTCGGCGAGCCGCTATCTCTCAACCTCAGAGCCAAGAAAAGCTTGCTCTAAATTGGAAAGGCTCATATGAAATAGAGAAGGTTGTCCGATCCGAAACTTATCATCTAAAAAGGCTCGGAGGAACAACGCTCCCACGATCTTGAAACTCAAAGAATCTGAGAATGTACTGTCAGTAATTTTTCTTCAATAAAATTTTTTCATTTCAACATTATTGTTTCTCGGTGTAAAAACTATCTGATGACAGAAAAGAAGCAATCAATAGTGGCCATGTTAGGAACAGGAGGAGAATCTCATCCTAATATGAGCAAGTCGAAGGCCTCGTTCATTTTAGATGAGATGGGAGGGAGAGGCCCTGACAACGATCCTTATGTGCCCCCACAGTCCATTAGAAATAGGAGGAAAACATCGTCCTAACGTGAGCAAAATCAAAGACCTTATTCATTTTAGATGAGATGGGGAGAGACGTCCTGACAATGATCCTTATGTGCCCCCATAGGCCGTTAGGAATAGAAGAAAAATCTCATCCTAACATAAGCAAAGTCGAAGGCCTCATTCATTTTAGATGACATAGAGGGAGAGGCCTTGACAATGGCTCTTATGTGCCCCCACAATCCATTAGAAATAGGAGGAGAACCTCATCCTAACATGAGCAAAGTCGAAGGCCTCGTTCATTTTAGACGAAATGAGAGAAAAGATCCTAACAACGGCCCTATTGTACCCGACAATAATAGGAGATAAGATCTTCTTTAATCTCGACTGAAGATAAGATCTCTTCCGAGCTTCAAAGTCTATGTTAATAGGAGATAAGATCTCTTTCAATCTCGACTAGAGATAAGATCTCCTCTGAGCTTCAACATCTACGTCAATAGGAGATAAAATCTTCTTCAACCTTGGCTGAAGATAAGATCTCGCCCAAGCTTCAACATCTACATCAATAGTAGATAAGATCTCCTTCAACTTCGGCTGAAGATAAGATCTCCCCCGAGCTTCAAAGTCTACGTCAATAGGAGATAAGATCTCCTTCAATCTCAACTGGAGATAAGATTTTTTCTCAGCTTCAACTTCAACGTCAACCTCGGTTGGAGATAAGATCTCCTCCGAGCTTCAACTTCAACCTCACCTCAACAGGAGATAAGATCTCCTTCAACCTCGGCTAGAGATAAGATCTTTTTTGAGCTTCAACGTCTACATCAATAGGATATAAGATCTCCTTCAACCTCGACTGGAGATAAGATCTCTCCTAAGCTTCAAAGTCTACGTCAATAGGAGATAAGATCTCCTTTAACCTTGACTGAAGATAAGATCTTTTTCGAGCTTCAACTTCAACATCAACCTCGGCTGGAGATAAGATCTCCCCTTAGCTTCAACTTTAACGTCAACCTCGGCTGGAGATAAGATCTCTCCCAAGCTTCAACTTCAACATCAACCTCGGTTGGAGACAAGATCTCCTTCGAGCTTCAACTTCAACCTCAACAGGAGATAAAATCTCCTTCAACCTCGGTTGGAGATAAGATCTCTTCCGAGCTTCAATCCTTCAACAGAAAATAAGATCTCCTTCAACCTCGGCTAGAGATAAGATCTCCCCCGAGCTTCAAAGTCTACGTCAACTGGAGATAAGATTTTCTTCAACCTTGGTTGAAGATAAGATCTCCTCCGAGCTTCAATTTTAACGTCAACCTCGACTGAAAACAAGATCTTCCCTAAGCTTCAACTTCAATGTCAATCTCGATTAGAGACAAAATCTCCCTCGAGCTTCAACTTTAACCTCAACAGAAGATAAGATCTCCTTCAACCTCAGTTGAAGATAAGATCTCCCCCGAGCTTCAATCCTTCAACAGGAGATTAGATCTTCTTCAATCTTGGCTGGAGATAAGATTTTCTCCGAGCTTCAAAGTCTGCATCAACAGGAGATAAGATCTCCTTAACCTCGACTGAAGATAAGATCTCCTCCGAGTTTCAACGTCTACGTCAATAGAAGATAAGATCTCCTCCAAGTTTCAAAGTCTACGTCAACAGGAGATAAGATTTTCTTTAATCTCGGCTGGAGATAGAATCTCCTCCGAACTTTAACTTCAACATCAACCTCAGCTAGAGATAAGATCTTTTCTGAGCCTCAAAGTCTACGTCAATAGGAGATAATATCTTCTTCAACCTCGATTGGAGATAAGATCTTCCTCGAGCTTCAAAGTCTACATCAACAGAAGATAAAATCTCTTTCAACCTTGGCTGGAGATAAGATCTCTCCTGAGCTTCAACTTTAACGTCAATCTCGGTTAGAGACAATATCTCCTCCGAGCTTCAACTTTAACCTCAATAGGAGATAAGATCTCCTTCAGCCTCGACTAAAGATAAGATCTTTTCTGAACTTCAAAGTCTGCGTCAACATGAGATAGAATCTCCTTCAACCTCGACTGAAGAAAAGATCTTCCTCGAACTTCAATGTCTACGTCAACAAGAGATAAGATCTCTTCAACCTCGGCTGGAGATAAGATCTCATCGAGCTTCAACTTCTACATCAACAGGAGATAAGATTTCCTTCAATCTCGACTGGAGATAAGATCTCCTCCGAGCTTCAACATCTACATCAATAGGAGATAAGATCTTCGGAGTTCAACCTTTAACCTCGACTACTGAAAGATAAGATCTTTTCCGAGGAGCTCAACGTCTTACGACCAATGACCGCAGGAGATAAGATCTCCTTCAATCTCGACTGTTGGAGATAAGATCTCCCTCGAGCTTGAGCTCAAAGTTCGATCGTCAACCAATAGATAGACGAGATCTTCTTCAACCTCGACTGGAGATAAGATCTCTCCTGAGCCTCAACTTCAACGTCAACCTCGGACTGGAGATAAGATCTCTTCCTGAGCTTCAACTTCAATCAACCTCGGCTGAAGATAGATCTCCCTGAGTTTCAACTTCAAGTCAACCTCGTTGAGGATAAGATCTCCCCCAAGCTTCAAAGTCTACGTCAATAAAAAGATAAGATCTCCTTCAATCTCGACTGGAGATAAGATTTTTTTCGAGCTTTAACTTCAACATCAATCTCGACTGGAGATAAGATCTCCTTCAAGCTTCAAAGTCTACATCAATAGAAGATAAGATCTCCTTCAACCTCGGTTGGAGATAAGATCTCCTCCGAGTTTCAACTTCAACGTCAACCTTGGCTGAAGATAAGATCTCCCCCGAGCTTCAACTTCAACGTCAACCTCTGTTGGAGACAAGATCTCTTCCGAGCTTCAACTTCAACATCAACCTTGGTTGGAGATAAGATCTCCCCCAAACTTCAACCTGAACTGATTCAAAGTCCTGAAGAGGACTTCAGCAGTCACCTTTTTTATACTCCCTCTCTTTGAATTTCAGAGCCCTGAAGAGGACTAATAAATCTTGCTCACATCGAAGTCCAGCTTGATGCTTAGCCTAATGCAATTGATAATCACAGAAGAGCTTCTATAAAAAATTCTCCTCCAGTAGCCAAATATTAGTCGAACTCGTTCAGCCAACCGAACTTCTTCCGAATCTCTCCTTCAGATGGATGTAAACAGGATCAGAACTCCTTCCGAATTTTTTTCTCAGTCGGATGTCTACAGGAGTTGAACTCCTTCCGAACTCCTCCAACAGTCGAACTCCTTCCGAACTTCTCCAGCGGTTAAACTTCTTTCGAACTCCTCCAGCAATCGAACTTCTTTCGAATTTCTCCAACGGTCGAACTCCTTTCAGACTTCTCCTACAGTCGAACTCCTTCAGAAGCTGAATTTCTTTTGAACTTCTCCTTCAGTCGGATTCCTCCAATGGATTACTTCTAGATTTCAGCTAGCGCTCCTTTCGGATGATCTCCTCTAGCCATATCCCCTTTAGAAATTTGAACTCCTCTAGAATTGATGTATGTTGAAGTTCTTCACGGACCAACGCCTGCTTTCTTCGAACTTCAATTATTGAATCTTAACAAACAGTCACTATCAGTCTGACGACACCTCTCCCTCTCCATACTGAATCCCACATGATCCCAAGTGGCTCAGTATCGGATAGCTATGGCTGTCGCCATCAGTCTGCTATAGGAGGCGTCCCCCTCCATGATAGACTTCATCAGGCCTCGAGCGGTCCGCTATCAGATGGCTGCAGCCGTCACTATAAATCTACTACAAGCTCCGTCTATAAAAAGGATCCTCCAGATATATTTTCTCTAAGCTCTCTTCTTCTTTTCGAAACTCTACCGAACTCTTTTCTGAGCACTTTATTTTGTTGGCCAGAAGAGTTGATTTGATCATCAAAGGGTCCTATCGGAGCCACCATCACCGACTCCGGACGGAACTTTATTTTGCAGATCACCAACGGCGATCTCATCTTCCGCAACTCCAGCTCGATCCAACGTCAACCAGATTCTGCAACAACAGTGGCAAACCATAATATCCATACTTTGGTCCATGATTGTCGTAAGCTAAGATATCGATACTTCGACTTACTGTGATAAGCCAAGGTATCTATGTTTTGATCCACGGTGGCAAATTAGATTTTTCGTGCTTCAGTCCATAGTGGTAAATTAAGATGTCATGATTCAGCTTATGACTGGTAATCTAAGATGTTACGATTCAGCTCGTGACTGACAGTCTATATTATGACTTGTCCAAAATTTTTTACATAATTAATAAACCATTCAATAACTTTATATTATATTTATTATTCAGTTTCAAAATATCTAATATCTCATTACCAACAACCAAAATAATCAACATATAATACATATATAATAGAGAATTATATATTCAACGTAAAGCCAAAAATTATCATGCATAGTACAAAAATATTTATACATATTATTATATAAAGGGATCCTTATGTCTGCTGGTTTCAAACTCAAGCATATTAATCAATCAACCTCGCGATCTATGAACTTAAGGTCAAGATATTCTGCTCGATATCTCATGCAAATAATTGTACCTTTATATAATCAAGGTCAACAAAACAATCATAGGATATTATGGACACTGAAAAAATCAAGATTAGTGATCATAACACTCCAAGTCTAAGAGCTTTTCTAGGGTCAACCAATTAACCATGTTGGTCTAGATTTTGGATCCTCCATTAATCCATGAGGTATCTAGAGAGATAAATGAAACCAGAGAAGTGTGTGTAGAAGAGAGAGAAAGGAAAGAGAGAGAAAAAAAGAAGAGAGTAATTTATTTTAATTATCTTCTCTCTCTCTCACTCTCTCATTTTCTCCTTCCTTTTCCATAAAAAATAGGAAAAAATAAAATCTTAGGCTAACCACCTTCGATGATCATAACCCTCACTAACCAAAGCAAGACCATGTCTAACAACGATGGTTGGTCCAATGGAAGAAAAGAAGGAGAAAGAAACGTGAGAGGCTCAGTCCGCTAACAAATCCATCAGATGACTCGATCTGACCATCAAATGCTTCCTAATGTTTGAAAAAGAAAAGATAAAGAAGAATAGGAGACCGATACCTTAACTCCGATGATTAGTTGATGGTGGCTCACTGGAAAAAGTCAATAAATATCATGGATTTTGTAGGCAATTTGATTGAAGATTTGGGCGATGCTTAGAGGAAGAGCTGAGAGCCTCTTATAGGTTGATTCTTATGGCTTTCATTAGACTCCCGAGCCCTAGAACTCCTTTTTCCAACGAAAAGAATATTTCAGAGTCCAAGTGAGTCTTCCTTCCACATGCAATGCTCCTGCTAGCCCACGGGGATTGAGCTTAGCCCATCTCAAAGCTAGGCCGATCAGTGGACCAAGCCTAGTTTGGAAATTAGATTGACCCAAGAGGCAGGTTTTTATAGACTACAACTCTATCTACCTTGTTCAACAATTAAACCCAATTTGGGGTTCCAAGCCTCTAAACCCAATGGCATATTCAGAGAAATACACTGGCATAAATCTTGGCTTAAGATCAACATTAGGATTAATGTCAACTTAAACATATAATTTAGTTAAATTCATTACAATTTCCAGCTTAGTAGCTTTGAAGGAATAAAGATTAAATCAAAACTAACTTGAGCTTCGACCCATTGCACCAAAAGGCAACTTTGGTTGGCATGGGAAAATCAAAGCCCTTCCTCATCTTGTATGTCTATTGTGATAGAAGCTCCAAGAAAATTCTCATATTTGTCTCCCCTACCATTTTTAATATGGAGAGCCACCTTATTTTCGGTAAATCTAGTATGTCAAAAGATTGTTAGCCAATTAAGTACTATAACAAAATAAAAGATAAATTATAAAAACCCTCTAAGATAGGTTAAAATTATAATTACACCTAATAGTTTTCAAAACCTAGATTTACACCCTTCATATTTTATTCAACCCTACAATCCAATCCAGATGATGTCTGTCAATGGTGAGTTGCCGTGGCGGTGGGGAAGAACGACGGCAGTCATACCTGGCCAACAGCTTTCACTTTGGAGGTCGGCAATAGCAATGATGGTGGTGGAGGAGATGGGGACGATCAAGGCCCAACATCTCCAACCACAACACTCTTAGCTTTAAAGCTCCGAGAGTTGACGGTGGATCGCTCGGGGCTCAAGCCCACGAGCGGCAATGAAGTGGTGGGCGACAATGGAGAGGACAAAGATGCCACCTTGGAGGATGAGTACCAATCCGAGCTCAGAGTGGAGCTCCGAGATATACACTACTCCATCATGAAGGTCTTCATGGAGCTCAATGCCAGTCCCCAAAGGCTTCCTTTATATATGGCTGGGGGAACCCTTGCGAGAAAAGAACTTCTCGTCCAAGAAGCCTCCGGCACCACTACCCCTATTGGCATTCCGCCACTAACGAGGCAGGGGTGGGAGGGGGTGGAGCTTCGAGGAGCCGAGTTTCTGGTACAGTAATCGCAGGTGGCGATGGACTTGTCGACATGGTCTCATGAGCTGAAGCATGGAAGAAATATTGATGGAAAAAAATGACGACAGAAGATGAGACGGTGAGAAAGAGGGGTGGGGGAGGGGAGGGGTCAAGTGGGAAGAAGGGTTGCTGATTATTTCGGGAAGACACATCCGCTCCGCTATAGCATCGCGCATGAGCTCAAGGAGGAAGAGAACCAACTGTTGTTCCAGATAAGCCCTTGTTAAAAAATATAGAGGATAATTTGGTTATTTTATAATTTCATAATTTTTTAAGTAACGTCATTATATCTCATTGGGGGTGAGTGTAGATTTTTTAAATTATTGGATAAACGGATCATAAAAATAAATCTTAAGGAACTTTTGTAATTTATCTTACAATAAAGTTAGGAACTAAGCAAACAGAGAATATTTAAAATTTTGTTAAGAAATGCAAGAACAAAATGGACCACGATAAAAACTATTATTAAGACAAAAACCCAAAGCTCGAAGGACAAGTTGGCATGGCGGCTTCTAATGCCCCGGTTACTTTTTGATAGACTTTCTAGCCAAATTTGCAAGTCCACCATCTTTTCCTTGCTAATAAAGGAACTGCTTGTAATTTTGTATAACGTTGCAACAAAGGCTTTTTTCCATAAAAGGAAAGAAAACAAGTTCTCAAAGAGGCAAGCCATACTTGGAAGCAAACTTTTAGTCATTCTTCGTCACCCAACAATGATCTGATCCATCCAAAATTACTCATTGATAGAGAACGAATAATCAGTCAATTTTTTGAATAATTTATATTACTTTTGGTTTCTCGGTCACGAGTTCAATATTTTTAGGAACAATATTTTTATTTCACCCAAAAAAATATTGGGATGCATTATATAGCCGTTACAGGCAGACTAGACACGAACAAATAGATCAGCTCAAGATCTCATCAATGCCACTAACTACCTCATAACATCACCCAAAAATTCTCATTGCTGAGAAAACAATCAGCATTTTGATTGCATCTCTTCTACAGTAAAATAATCATCATTAAAAAGGCCATTATCAGTTTTAGAATGATAGCATAAGAATTAATAAAAGATATACAAAAGTATATTTCATAAAATCACTATTGACATATTTAATTAAGATCTAATATTTGAAAATATTATTATTATATAATCGTTGCATGATATTATTGTGCAGGGCATAGGGATTGTCTCTTTCATTGAAAGAAGGATTCACCTTCCTTCGCTTCGAGAAGCGTGCAGCATGATAAATGACGAGTCTGGATTGCTTAAGATGCGATCTAATGAATGATGTCGCCAAAAATATTATTTAGAATATGCAAGAAGTTTGGCTATTATTATAATATAACATGCCGCGTTCATAACCAATTAATTAAAGGACTGTCTTTGGTAATGGCCGTCCCACTAATTTGGGGAATATTTTTATGGCACCAAGCAAGCTAACGACACCGGCAACATAACGAAATAATACTAATTTGTCCCAAAGAAATTTTGAAGAAAAAAGGGCATAACAAGCTGAAACCGACCTCGATTGCACAAGAGAGAACGAGAAGATCTCCGAGTTATGTACAATTAATCCCATCAGTGATACGCATCCGGCTCCCTTTCTTATCAACGGCCGGATCAAGATCAGACGGTTATCAGAGAACAACACCACCCCAACCCAAACCCACATCCAGAAACCACGGTACGCAGATCAAGGAAACACCCAAAAGTTGCCCAAAAACGTGTAAGAGAAATAAAGTGAGACAGAGAAGGAGACGGAGGGGAGGAAAAGAATTCCGAATTCAAACCCTAATCACTGGATCTTGTTGGCGAGTGGGAAGCCGGATCCATTGGCCATCATAAGCTTGAACTCCTCGAAGGAGATGAGGCCGTCGCCGTCGCGGTCGACGCCCTGGATCATCCGCTTGCACTGCGTGACAGAGGCGCCTTCCCCGATGCCACGGAGGACGCGGGCGAGCTCGTCGGCGGAGATGGTGCCGTTGCGGTCGAGGTCGAAGACGGAGAAGGCGTGGCGGAGGTCCTCGAGGGCGGCGGAATCATCGACGGTGCGCACGTTGAGGTCGACAAACTCGTCCAGGCTGATGAAGCCGTCGCCGTCGGCGTCCGCCTCCCTCATCATCCGCTGCAGCTCCTCCTCCGTGGCAGGGTGGCCCAGGTTCTGGAAGATCGCGGCCAGCTCCGCCGACGATATCTTCCCGTCCCCGTTTGAGTCGAACTTGTTGAACACCCGCTCCACCTCGTCCATCGCTGCAGCGGCGCCGGCCGCGCCGCCTGCGGTGGGGGAGGTCGGCGTTGAGGCGGTCGCCGGGGAGGACTTGGAGCGGCCTCGGCGGCGGCGGAAGAGGGACCGGATGCTGCCCATCGGGGACGAAGAAGGGAAGTTCGAGATCCGGGGTTTGGGGGCACAAGAAAAAAAGGAAGATAGAAGAAAGAGTTGGGGAGGGATCGGATTCTATTCTTTGTTGGGCGAAATAGGCAGGAAAATTTGGGGAGATTCGGTTTACTTTTCCGTTGGGGAAATCTAAATTCGGCGCGGATTTATAGGAGCGGGGTGGACGAAGAGGCCGGGGGATACCTTTATCCGTTGGGACACCGCGAGGACGCGGTGAGGTTACCGCTTTGGCTCCTTGCCTTCTCGCGCAGGACAGGGAGTCCGAGGGGCGCGTGGGAGGGGAGGAGCGTGGGCGTGAGCGAATTCATGAGCCGCACCTGCTAGAGGTGACAGTGTGGCTCGACTTTGATTAAACGTCGGTGACTCGACCGCCATAACGAAGTTGAGTTGAAACCGCATGAAAATTTTGATTTTTAAAAAAACCGTGAGTAGATTATTTATAAAAAAATTATTTAATAATTAATTTTATAAATTATTATTATTATTATTATTATTTTGCAAAAAGCTAAAAACCTTTAGCCTACATTTAAGCAAGAGGCAAGGGTAGCCTGAATAAATATATTAGATATATATCAGGTACCTTAAACTCCTGGCTCATACTTAAATTAAGAAGAAATAATGATGCATATATATATATATATATATATATATATATATATATATATATATATATATATATATATATATATATATATATATATATATATATATATATATATATATATATATATATATAATGTCGACGTCTTATCCTTAGATGGTGGTGGTGACCTCTCGGATGGCTAGGGTTGAAATGGGCCATTTCTGGAGTTGATGAAAAGGTTAGATTAGAAGCTAGGGAGGTCCGCATCTTCTTCTTCTCCCTATCGGTGGTGTTGGTAGGAATCTGGCCATGCTAATGCATCTTCTGATATATTTAGCTGATTTTCGTTTGTATACCTCTTTTATTGTAATAGATTTATGAAAGTGGCGATTTTGATCTTGGTCTGCAGAGGGATGCATATATATGTATATGGAGAGAGAGATAGACTGAATTTCGTTTAATTGAATTTCAGTCTCTATTCAATCAAATTTTTGATCGTTAGATCAGCACGCATCTTAAAATTACTTTTAAAAGCAAACGAAGAACTTCTCATATCCGTTAGTTAATCTGGAATATATTAAATGGCTGACGCACAAAGCATCCTGAAGGTGCCTTTAGATGCCTTCAAGCTTTGCAAAGGCGTCTTTATGGATGGTTCAACGTGGCTTCAAGAAGATTCATCGAGCCTTCAACTAGTTTGTATCTATTCGAAGTTAGTTTGTATTTATTATTTGATGTTTGTATTTATCTTAGATGGTATATGTTTATTTCAGTAGAAATTAGTGTTTATCGAACCTGAGAACAATCAACTTGTGGACCTGAGTTTATATTTATTCTGTGGAATTTGTATTTATTTTAGTAAAATTTTTATTTATTATACGTTGTTTGTGTTTATCCTATGAGGTTTGTATTTATTTTTGTATAATTTATATTTATTCGGCGCTTTCATGAACTCCAGTTTGTATTTATTTGAGGTTGATTTGTGTTTATTATTTGATATTTGTGTTTAATCTACGATGGTTTATATTTATTTCAGCATGAGTTAGTATTTATTATTTTTAGTTGGTGTTTATTGTAGGAGAAAAGAGACTTTAGCTAGTAGAGGAGAGATTCGAAGAGATGGAGGACGTCGCGTCAATATGATATGCTTTCTCTCCCACACATATCTCTTTTTTTTTTTTTTTTCCAAGTAACGGCGAGAAAAATCCTCCATTTGCTTTTAGAGGTTTTTTGGATGCTTATCGATCCAATGATCGAAAATTCAATCGGATATAGATTAAAATTCAGTCGATCAAAATCCAGTCTTCCTCTATATATATATATATTTAAAAATAATAATTAATTAATTTTTTTTTCTAGTTCATTAATATGAGATTCATCAACTTTTCTCAATTAAGTAAAAATTGTTGAATCACTTTTGAAGGTGATTATCATCGGGACATGTATTGATCCACTTCTATGAGACTCTAATTACTATTATAACCTTTAATTAGCATGGCTCCACATCCCGCTGAGTAGCAACGTTTAGGCACCGGATAATATCATTTTAAATGAGCCTTGCATGCAACCATCCAATCACAGAATAAGTTTAGGTTATGGAAGATAGATTTAGTCCATTTGAAAAAAATAGTTTCACAATATAATTAATTGTTAAAAAAATATGATATATATATATCAGAAATGGCTGTTAAGCCATCGTCTGAAATTGTAGACCATTTGGACTCCTTTTCAACTCATATCACAATATGATTGATTTTCTTTGATTAGGAGCCTTCATCCTAAGCTTCTTTAAGATTAGTTCCTGTGATATTGATTTTATGGTTAGATGGCTTGGTTTGGGATTTATAACTGCCAATGGAGCCTAGTTGTTTGATGTCCATGTTAGCTTTTGCTGATGTCCATATTATGGAGAAGTTAGCTTGGGAACGCGCTTCTTTCCATGCCACACGTATCCACCAGAAAGCGAAAAGTGGCGTGATTTGGTTGGATATCACCTGTGTTTCGATGTAGTTTCGTACTATTTTAAAGGGACGCAAGTGGTTAAAGGTACGCCAAGCGTTTTTCTTGGTTGATGCATGTCGAGTGGTGTTCTTAACAGCCACCCACGAACGCGTCAAACGGGCTTGCTGGGATTTAATGGTCCAGAGTAGCTGAGCCCACTAAACTCGCTCACAATGGTGGGGCCCGGCCAGCGTTGCGTGTTAAGAGCCACAAGTTTGGATTCCTAAGTGTGGGCCCACAACTTGAGTGAACTACTTGAGAGCGAGCCGAGGTCCAGTCTGTGGTTCTTTATTGATGGGAAAATAATAAGGTGCACCAATATGGGATTGACGATGGGAACCTTGCTTGATGGGTCACGTGACCTGTCACGAATCATGGGAGGGTGCATCATGTCATGGCGGACGCGTGAAGGCAGGGAAAGAATGCGACCGTTTTCTTCTTTCTTGGAAAGTCTATTTCGGATCCGTGAGAGAAGATATTAAGTCGGTGGACGTTCACATTATTATTGGATGTGTCAAGGAATTGGAAGGTCCCCAGATGGGAGGGAGGACAAAATTCATTGGATTTTTATGAAATCCATGTTATCGGATTGACAGAAAAAGGACCACTCAGACCTACATGCGTTCATGACCCACATGCTCTTTTGTTAAATGGCCTGCAGCCCATTCTCGCATCTCTTATATACATTAATTAATTGGAGAGAAGCATGATTTGCATGTAGATGCCTATCCACATATACATATAGGTTTAATGCTCATAATTTTGGAAATCAGAATGAGCTTCGGTATGATTAAGACTTAGGATATATTTGGTTGGAGGAAGCTGAGCTTTGGAATAGAAATGGAAATGAATGCGAATTCTATTTTCGATTCCAATTTCAATTGTAAGCCAAATATATCTTCCATACCTTTTTAAGAATCTCACATGACTTGTCCCCTTGAGTTGAGAACTACCATTCAGATGTATGTCAATTATATTATCATTAAAAAGAGAAAGCCAAGATAGTACACATATAATTAAAATGATCAAGAACTATAATTTAGTTTCTTATTTATTTGATATATGCCTAATTGACAAGATTGCCTTGCTGGAGTGGTTTGAGGTCGGGTGGAGAGAGGAGTACAACAACCACTTTGCTTAAGATGGAATAGAATATGATGAAACTTGCTTCAATTCAATGGTTTTCTTGCTTGTTTGGTTAAATCTAGAGGGTGGTGGCATAGATAGGAGTCCTTTCTTTGAAAAGAGTGGTAAACCTTCTCTTTTGTAATCCACAAACAAACAAGATAAAAAGAAATGTATATATGCAACTTTAAGGTGTTGAGCAATAAGTTAAATTCAACATAAAATGATATGATGCTTTAATGTTTTGTACACCAAGCATATGGGCAACTCTTCCTGCTATATTTTTTTGCCACTATAAGCATGTATGTACCGACCTGCAATCACCAGCCATGGTGGTATAATTTGGTCATGAAAACATGGAGCAATGTGTGTAAGCTTGTGCATGCATGTATATGGTGGCCGGGATATATATGCGATGCGGTAAAACTTACACCATGGGCAATATTTAAAACATTTCTTTTTCTTTGTCACCAATTCTAGAATTATGACCATCTAAACTATATCCACCCATGACTCGATGCTTAAATACAATTATACGACAAAATATTGTTCATGTAATAATATTTGCAAACTAGATGATGACATGTTTACCATTTATGGCTGCGTGACCGGGTGAGTGTTGTGAATTTTGAAGTTTATGATAGACTATGCTAGAAATTAAGAAACAGATATATAATATGTGTCAGAGTGGCACTAATTGAAGAAAACGTGTATATAATGAATTGAGAGCATACTATATAATTGTAGCACCAATTTATAACCAGAGCAGGTTCAATTACTGTGCATTTAAGCCTGCTAAATTTCAACCTCATAATCCTAGATACATCAAACCTAAAATTGGTTTTGCTGATCCTATAAACCACAAAATTGCACGAGTAAAATCTAGTGTGCCCAAACCACACAAGATTAGCCCAAACTTATTCCATCACATGTAATAAACTAGGACATATCCATAGTAAAACCTAGCCCAATTTGCTCGAAGAACCCATTAAAACTAATAAAAATTGGCATTCAGCCTGTTGGGGATAAATCTTGCTCCTGTCGAAGTCTAGTCCGATGCTTAGCCTAATGCAACCAGTAGCCGCAGAAGAGCTTCAGCAGACGGGCTTTAGCCGAACCTCCAACGGCCGAGCTTCTTCTAATCCGTTCGGTCGGCCGAACTACTTAGCGGCCGAACTCCTTCTGACTCCCCAATCGCCGAGCTTCAGTCAGACTCCCGCAAGAGCCGAACTCTCTCCGAGTCGTTACAGCCAGGCGCCTGCGGGAGCCGAATTTCCTCTAACGACTGAGCTTCTACAAAAGTCGAACTCCCTGCGGACTTATCTAGCGGCCGAGCTTCTATGGAAGCTGAACTCCCTGCGGACTTCTCCAGCGGTCGGGCTTCTACGGAAGCTGGACTCCCTACGAACTTCTTCAGTGGACGGGCTTCTCAATGGCCGAATTTTTATGAAAGTCGAACTTCTTATGATGGATTCCTGCAGACGATCCCACTACGGTTACACGATAATAACGATTGATATTTATCGAGTCAATAACGATCGGCATTTATCAGGATAGTTACGATAATTATTAATCAAGGTGGTTACAACAAGCTCCCTCTATAAAAAGGATCCTCCGGATACACTTACGCCAGGTTCTGAAAACCCTTCTCTCCTCCTTTAAACTCTACCGAACTCCACACTGAGCACTCCATTCCTTTTGACTGGAGCTGACTTGATCGTCAGAGGGTCCTGCCAGAGTCACCTCCCACTGACTTTGGACGAAACTTTATTTTGCAGATCCCCGACGGTGACCCCATCTGCCTCCACTCCAGCGAATTTCGGCGACTATCAGATTCTGCGTCAACAGATTGGCGCTAGAGGAAGGGCCCGACAACGATTTCTCTCTTAAAGAAAGCTGGGGTTTCCTTGTTCTTAAAGGAGTGCTCGGTAACGATTTCTCTCTTTCCACTCCAGAAATCTCTTTTCCTTCTCTTTCGAATTTCTTTCCAAAAAGAAAAGATGCCCCCTAGGAGAGCCTTCACCCGACGATCGACGGCCTCCATGGTCCGATCCCGTTCGGATCCGTCCGCTCCCGCTCCAGCCCCGGTGACCCAGGCTCACTCTGTAGCCGCGATAGATGCTGAGCAGTTCAACCTGCTCGTCCAGCAGGTTCGTAGCTTCACTAAGGTAGTTCAGACGGTGCAGGCCATGCACCAGCAGGCCCCAGTATCAGTTCAACTGGTGCGGGATTCTCCAGAGTCGTGTGGTCCAGTCCAGGGGCAATCGACATGGGCTATCCGACTTCCAATCCCTGAAAGAGGAAGGTAATGGAGGGAGAGCCCTTGCTCGGACCGCAGCTCGACCCAGGGTGAAGCTTTGCACCCATTCAGCAAGAAGATCTTGGAGATCAGAGACCGCGAAGATCTCCTGAATCAAAGGCTCTTAGAAATGAGATGACGAATCGAAGAACTCCATCACACTCCCTTCTCACGCGGTAATGACATCTGCACTGACCCTTCTTTTTCGTAGAAAATCATGCAGAAACCGATCCCACCGAAATTCAAGCTTCCATAATTCAAGAGCTACGATGGGACCATCGATCCGATCGACCATCTGAAAGTCTTCCGGATAATGATGCTGCTCCATGGCGCGCCAGACGCTATCTTGTGCCGGGCTTTTGCCTCTACCTTTAAAGGGGCCACTAGGAACTGATACTCGACGCTCAAGCCAAATACCATCTTATCATTTGACCAAATGAGTCAACAGTTCGCAGCCCACTTTATCAGTAGTCGGCATCCGCACCGAGGTTCGGAGTCCTTAATGACCATCAGGCAGAAGGAGGAAGAATCTATCCGGGCTTACATTACCCGATTTAATACTGCTGCACTAGAGGTCCGGGACTTGGACCAGTCAGTCGCCATGGTCGCTCTTAAGGGCGGCCTTCAAAAGAATGATCTACTATTCTATCTAAAAAAGAAGTATCTCAGAAACTTTGCCGACATGCTGGCTCGGGCCGAAAGTTATGCCCGGACAGAGGAGGCCTTTGAGGCTAAGGACGATGAAGTCGACGGCAAGTGACGAATCGACAGGCCAGGTAGATCTGTCGAAGAAAGAAAGTGGATTGAAGCTCGACCGCATTCTCGAACTCCCCCTGGTCGCGGGCGAGTTCGGACTCCCCCTCAAGCTCGGAAGTGGGGAAGCCCAGATGGAAGGACACACTGAGGTTTTCCTCAGCGCCGAAGTTCTCTCCGATGATGATGATTTCACAACTACACCCTCCTTAACACCCGAAGACTCAAGTATTGATGGAGATCCGGGAGCGACTTTCAAGATCGAAGAGAATGCGTTCCCATCCTAGCAAGCACAATCCCAACAAGTTCTATCTTTACCATCACGACTACGGTCATGACACTGAGGAGTGCATCCAACTCTAGGACGAGATCGAAGAGCTCGTTAGGCGAGGCAGACTAAGCTGATTTCTTCGAAGATGGCCTGAGGAGAAGGAAGATCAACCAAGAGCGTTATCGCCAAGTGGAAAAAATCTATAAGAAGATCAGCTACCCCTTGGCGTCATCAATACTATCTTAGGAGGACCTCAGCAAGGGGAGACCAGCGGATCCGAAGATTCGGTGAAGAGGTGGAGGATCATGGAGCTCGTGGCCTTCACCAAGGAGAACGGTCAGGAAATCCAATTTTCACACAATGATGCGGTTGTAATTTTCTTGAATATTGCTGACTATGATGTACGCCGCATTCCGATAGATAATGGAAGCTCAGTCGATGTGTTGTTTTACGATGCCTTCTCAAAAATGTCCCTATCCGACGACTGATTGGGGCTGATGAATTCTCCGCTGGTAGGATTTGCTGGCAACACCGTACCAGTCGAAGGCATAATAACATTGACCGTAGCGATAGGACAGCGCCCGAAGCTGGCCAAAGCTCGAGTCGACTTCTTAGTCGTAAGGACCCCATCCGCCTATAACGCGATCCTTGGCCGATCTGTTCTAAATGCACTCCAGACGGTAGTGTCAACCTATTATTTGAAGATGAAGTTTTCGACAAGTCACGGGGTCGGAGAAGTCAGAGGAGACTAGGCTCTAGCGAGGTATTGCTACTCGATCGCCCTGCATAAGGGAGATCAGCCCGACACTTATCTTGTTGATGGACTGGACGTCCGCGATGACCTCACTGAGGAGCAGAGCGAGCCTATGGAGGACCTCATCTTTATGCCCTTGAATGATGGAAACTCGGAGCACGTGGTGCAGATCGGCTCCAACTTGGCGACCGAGGTTCGGGAGCAGCTCATCACTTTCCTCAGAAGAAACGCGGACGTCTTCGCTTGGACCCCAGTGGATATGTTGGGGATCGACACCGAGGTCATGGAACATCGGCTGACCGTCGATCCGAGGCATCGGTCGATAAGAGAAAAGCTGTGCCACTATGCCCCGGAGAGGCAAAAAGCGATCGCCGAAGAAGTAGACAAGCTCCTCAAAGTTGGACTCATCCAGGAGGTTAACTATCCAACCTGGGTCTCGAACGTGGTTCTTATCAAGAAAGCAAATAATAAGTGGAGGATGTGCGTCGACTTCAAGAAGCTGAACAAGGCTTGCCCGAAGGATAGCTACCCCCTACCCAGGATCGACCAGCTGGTGGATGCAACCACGGGCCATGAGCTCCTCACCTTTATGGACGCCTTTTCTAGTTACAACCAGATACGCATGGCGCTTGAGGACGAAGAGAAGACCGCCTTCATTACCAATCGAGGTCTTTATTGCTACAAGATCATGCCTTTTGGACTTAAGAACGTAGGGACAACATACCAGCGTTTGGTTAATAAGGTCTTCAAGGAGCAGATCGACCGCAACATAGAGGTGTACGTAGATGATATGCTCGTCAAAAGTTGAGCTTCAACAGACCACTTAGCCGACCTTGAAGAGACCTTCGGTGCACTTAGGAAGTACAAGATGAAGCTGAACCCAACCAAATGCGCCTTTAGTGTAACCTCCGAAAAATTTCTCGGATTCATGATATCGAGATGCGGAATCGAGGCAAATCCTAAGAAAATTTGAGCCATTCGAGAAATGACCACTTCAAAGATGATCAAGAAAGTTCAGCGCCTGATCGGAAAGGTGGCGTCCCTAAATCGCTTCGTCTCAAGGTCGGTCGAACGATGCATGCCCTTTTTCGAGGTTCTCAGACGATCGAAGAACTTCTGCTGGATGGCGGAGTGCCAACAGGCATTCGAGGAGCTCAAAAACTACCTCGGCACGCTCCCGCTGCTGGCAAAGTCCGAACCTGAGAAAGAATTATTCCTGTATCTAACTGTCTTCCCGGTGGCCCTGGCGGCAGTCCTCGTCAGGGAAGAAGCAAAGACGCAGCGACCGATCTACTACGTGAGCCGAGTCCTGAGGGACGCGGAGATCAGATACTCTAGGTTAGAAAAACTGACTTATTATCTCATAATTGCTACCAAGAGGCTCCGACCTGACTTTCAGGAGCATACCATAACGGTCCTCACGGACCAACCAATAAAAGCAGTTCTCCACCGAGTGGACGCTTTCGAAAGAATCGCAAAATGAGCAATCGAGCTCACAGAGTTCGACATCAACTACCGGCCCAGGCCATCGATCAAGGCCCAGATACTGGTGGATTTTGTGCTAGAATGCACCATTTCAGTTGAAGTCGAGCTTGAATCGAGCAGAACCAGCACTAGAGCGAGGTCGAACTTCGACGAAGCCGAGCTATCGCGATCGATCCTCCCCGAAGAGAGCGTCGACCTTCCTAAAGATTCCTGGGCTCTACACGTGGATGGTTCGTCCAACTCCGCTAGAGCTGGTGCGAGGCTGGTCTTGGTCAGCCCCGAAGGAGTTATCGCCGAGTATGCGCTGCATCCTGAGTTCCCCACGACCAATAATGGGGTCGAATATAAAATGCTGATCGTCGGATTAAAGATAGCAAGAGAATTAAAAATAGATCGGCTTCAAGTCTACAGCGATTTCTAGCTGATGGTTGGTCAAGTCGGCGGCGGCTATGAGGCATGGGAGGAAAGCATGGTGAGATACCTCAGAAAAGTGAAGAATTTGATCCCAGCCTTCAATAGTTTTGGCATTCAGTACATCCCGAGGATGGAAAATGCAAGAGCCGATCTTTTTTCTAAATTGGCCGCTTCAACATCGATCGAACTGCCCAAAGAAGTATTTTTGGAAACTTTGAAGTGTCCGACCATAGAGAAATCTCAGGCAATCCTGCAGATGAAATTTGAGCCCAACTGGATTGACCTGTTGATCGCCTACCTTCAAGAGGGGGTCCTTCCCCGCGATCGAAAAGAAGCTCGGAAGCTCAGGAATCAGGCCTCCCGCTACGTCTTATACGAAGGCAGATTATATAAGAGGTCGTACTCCCTTCCATTGCTGAGATGTCTCCGACCTTCAGAGGCCGACCTCGTGCTATGAGATGTGCACGAAGAACTTTGCGAAAGTCACGTAGGAGCCAGGTCCTTGTCACAAAAACTACTCCGGCAGGGGTACTACTGGCCGACTTTATTTCGCGATTTCGTGGAATATGTAAAGAGGTACGATCGCTGTCAGAAGAACGCCAGCGTGTAGAGGCAGTCGGCATCTGAACTCATTCCGCTCAGTTCACCAGGGCCATTTGCATAATGGAAAATGGATATACTCGACCTCTTTCCAAAGGCGTTTGGGCAACGGAAGTTTTTCCTGGTCGCGATCGACTACTTCACCAAGTGGGTCGAAGTCGAACCACTCATGAAGATTACCGAGGCTAAGGTGCAGGACTTCGTCTGAAAGTCACTAGTCTATCGGTTCGGCCTGCCCCGAACCTTCATAATCGATAATGGGCGACAGTTCGTCGGAGTGAGGTTCGCCGAGTTCTGCGAAGGACTAAACATCTCCCACCGCTTCACATCGGTGGCTCACCCGCAGGCCAATGGGGAAGCTGAGATAACCAATCGGATCTTTCTGTAAGGAATCAAAGCGAGACTCGATAGGATAAAAGGGACCTGGGTGGACGAACTCTATCATATCCTCTGGGCATACCGAACTACTCAGAGGGTGCCAATCGGAGAAACACCCTTCGTCTTGGCCTTCGGCACTGAGGCAGTTATCCTGATCGAGCTTAAGCTCCCTTCTGCATGAGTCATGGGCTTCAATGAGCGGCACAACCCCCAGGACCTCAGAGTCAACCTCGATCTTTTGGAAGAAAAGAGGGAGGAAGCCCGCATCCGGATGGCAGCCAACAAACAGAAGATGGCTCGGTATTACAACTCCAGGGTTAAAAGCAAGACGTTCAGAGTGGAGGACTTAGTGCTCCGACGAGCCGCTGTCGCTCAGCCTCAGAGTCAAGGGAAGCTCGCCCCAAACTGAAAAGGTCCGTATGAGGTAACGAAAGTCATCCGACCCAAAACTTATCGTCTGAAGGAACTCGGAGGGATAGTGCTTCTCTGACTGTGGAACTCAGAAAATCTGAGGATGTATTATTAGTAAACTTTCTTTAAAAACTCCTTTGCTCTGCATTATTGATTTCTAGCACAAGGATTACGAGATGACAGGAAAGAAATGAGTAAAAATAGCCCGTTAGGAATAGGAGGAGAACATCGTCCTAATGCGAGCAGGTCAAAGACCTCTAAACCTCGGCTGCAGGAGGCAAGGTCTCCCCCAGGTCAACATCGACCGTGGAAAATAAGACCTTACCAAAGTTGAAGGCCTCGTTCACAAAGAACGAGATGGGGGGAGAGGCACGGACGACGGTCCGCATGTGCCTCCATAGTCCGTTAGGAACAGGAGGAGGACCTCGTCCTAATGCGAGCAAAGTCGAAGGCCTCGTTCACAAAGGACAAGATGGAGGGAGAGGTGCGGACGACGGTTTGCATGTACCCATACAGTCCGTTAGGAACAGGAGGAGGACCTCGTCCTAACGCGAGCAAAGTCGAAGGCCTTGTTCACAAAGGATGAGACGAGGGGAGAGATGCGGACGACGGTCCACAAGTGCCCCTACAGTCCGTTAGAAATAGGAGGAGGACCTTATCTTAATGCGAGCAAAATCGAAGGCCTCGTTTACTTTAGACGAGATGAAGAAAGATGGATGACAGTCCGAATATGCCCCCACAGTCCGTTAGGAGCAGGAGGAGAACCTCGTCTTAACGTGAACAAAGTCGAAGTTAGGAACAGGAGGAGAACCTCATCCTAATCCGAGCGACCGGGCCAACCTCGGTCGGAGAGCTTCAACTTTCACTTCGGTCAGAGATAAGATCGGAGATAACCTCATCCTGAGAAGAGATCCCCCCAAGCTTCGACATGGACCAGCACGAGGCTCAGAGGAAGACTTCGGCAGTCATCATTCCTGCACTCCCTTTCTTCGATTTTCGAACTCGAGAGTAGGGGGTTGATGTTGGAGATAAATCTCGCTCCCGTCGAAGTCTAGTCCGATGCTTAGCCTAATGCAACCAGTAGCCGCAGAAGAGCTTCAGCAGATGGGCTTTAGCCAAATCTCCAACGGCCGAGCTTCTTCTAACCCGTTCAACCGATCGAACTACTTAGCGATCGAACTCCTTCTGACTCCCCAATCGCCGAGCTTCAGTCAGACTCCCACAAGAGCCGAACTCTCTCCGCGTCGTTACAGTCAGACGCCTTTGGGAGCCGAATTCCCTCCAACGATCGAGCTTCTACGGAAGCCGAACTTCCTACGGATTTCTCCAGCGGTCGAGCTTCTACGGAAGCCAAACTCCCTGCGGATTCTCTAACGACCGGACTTCTATGGAAGCCAGACTTCCTGCGGACTTCTTCAGTAGACAGGCTTCTCAATGGCCGAACTTCCATGAAAGCCGAACTTCTTATGACAGATTTCTGTAGGCGATCCCGCTATGGTTACACGATAATAACGATCGATATTTATCGAGTCAATAACGATCGGCATTTATCAAGTCAATAACGATCGGCATTTATGAAGTCAATAACGATTGGCATTGATCAGGACAGTTACGACAATCATTAATCAAGACGGTTACAACAAGCTCCTTCTATAAAAAGGATCCTCCGGATATATTTACGTCAGATTCTGAAAATCCTTCTCTCCTCCTCTAAACTCTACCGAACTCCACACTGAGCACTCCATTCCTAATGATTGGAGCTGACTTGATCGTTGGAGGGTCCTACCGAAGCCACCCCCCACTGGCTTTGGATGGGACTTTATTTTGCAGATTTTCGATGGCGACCCCATCTACCTCCACTCTAGCGAATTCCGACGACTATTAGATTCTGGGTCAACACAGCCTAATCTAATACTCCACATTCAATCACCACTATTCCACTAACTAAAATCAAAGATACAACTTCCAATCCCTTGTTTTACCATTGTAAGAGCTCATCTTATTCCATCATGATTCATTTTGGTAGGCTTTGAAATTAAAATAGACATGATCAGTAAACAATCACTATTACTCTTTTACACCTATACATTCCCCAGTTTATATCTACTTACTTTCGACATCCTCCAGTCCTAAGTTTTAATTTATCCGCAACTCTGCCATAAAATGTGAGGACTATCAAAACATCACTTCAGGTTATCGCACAATACTAGCCTTCTTACACTCTCTCAAGTAAACTAGCTAGCAAATCTAATATCTAATATATATATATATATAAACTAACACTATAGAAAAACATAGAATTAACTATCATTTTCTATCGATGCTTTTTGAAAGCATCGGTAGGTTGCGCTGACCCACTGACGCTTTTAAAAAGCGTCGTATTTTTAACGATACGTAAAAGCATCATAAAATTCCAGCATTGTCAATGTAGACGCTTTTAGAAAAAGCATCGTTAAATTAAGAAATTATCGATATTTTTTTGCATCATTATTTAACAGCACTAAAAAGCGTCTTTAGGTTTGCTTAATCCGCCCCCGGTTCTTCCATGTCCTAATCTATCCGCTGTCGCCCCCCCACCCTTTCCTCCTGTTCCCCCGTGCCCTAATCCCCTTCCCACTCCCGACCCCCATCTCCATCGATTCTCCACCGTCGACGCCGCACCCACCATCCGCACCGCACTGCCATCCGTGCCGCACCGCCGTCCGCCGCTCCCCTCTGCTGCCACATCCATCCATGCCGCACCTATGCCATCCACGCCGTATGCCGTCCACCCTCCTCGAGACCACCCCACCGACCCTCCTCCCCTCTCGATGGTCGTCTGTGCAAGCCCAAAAGACCCCCCGGTCCTCCTTCCCGATCCGATCGCATCCCACCATCCCCCTTCCTGACGTCGCCCCCTCCTCGATGCTGCACCCACTGCCCCCCGACCCGGCCATCGACCTAGCCGACACCCATCCCCGGCCTCTGACACCCATCCCAGACCCTCCAACGGGCCATGCTCCTTGGCCCTTTTTCCTCTACTACGCATCCATCCACGCCGCACCTGTGTCGTCCATGCCGTACACCATTTGCCCTCCTCGAGACCACCCACCGACCCTCCTTCCCTCCCGACGGTAGTCTGCGCAAGCCCAAAAGACCCTCCAATCCCCCTCCCCGACCCGACCGCATCCCACCATCCCCCTCCCTGACGTCGCCCCCTCCCCGATGCTGCACCACATTGCCCCCCGGCCCGACCACCAACCTAGCCGACACCCATCCCCGACCTCCAACATCCATCCCCGGCCCTCCCAGCGGGCCATGCTTCTTGGCCCTCTTGCTCCCCGACCGCACCACCTTCCTTCTAGCCACTGGTGCTCCTCCACGCCCCTCACTCTCCGATCTTTGGTATATAATTTAAAAATTATTTTTTAAATATATTTTAAATAATTTAAAATAGATAAAATATATATTAATTATTAACTATCATATTTTTTTATTGAATGTAGGTATTTAACGAAAATAATATCATCTAGTATTTTCTCGTATTATTATCCATTGTAAGTAATTCATTTCTCTAATAATATTTTATCTTTTAGATTGAAAGATTATTCTCGTATATGGTATTATTTGAAAGTGTACGTAGTAGTTAGAAGATTTAAATAATATTTTAATTATTTTTATTAATTATTTTTAGATTTGACTGTGATGTCTTAGCTTTTGATGGCTATACTAATTTTAGGAAAGAGATTGTTTATTTTTTTGTATATGAAAATTTTGAATAACTTTGAAAGATTAATTTTGTTAATCCTTTAAGCCTTTAGTGAGGATTTATTTGATAATGATTTGGTTAGGATGCATGCTAATCCTAAGAATTTATTTTGTTGATTCTTCGTTATTTGGTTGCCATCGGATAATTATCTAACTGAGTTGTTAAAAGTTTGTGATACAGTGCACAATATTTAATTAACATGCATGAGACTTGGGTCTCGGTCTTGCACACTTGGGTCTTTGGTCCCAGTTGGCGCATTCAGCCCTATGCGCTTAGACCGATGAAAGATGTCAGGCAATGTAAATTATGAATTAATTTTAAAAAAAATGCATTGCATAAAATCATAGACCCATCTTTTGATTAATGTACATATTCTATTGTATCCATACATTTATTTATTTTTATACGGGTAAAAAAATTACGTACATTGGTCAATTGATTGTCCAGTATGGATAGTTTGAAAAATATGAGTAATTCTATAGGTTATTACAATAATCAAATGGTATGCGGAGGGTTCAAAAAAAATTTCGAATGGTATTTTCTTTTTGTTCTCCCTATATGAGAGAACTAAGAAAAAATGCTATCAAAATTTTTTTCGACTCTTGTTGCATATCGTTTAATTACTGTAATTGACCTATAGAATTAATGCATTTTCTGAATGGGATAGGACCTTCTTTACCTATTAGTTGATGATAGCAAATATTTACTATGTAAATCATATCATATCTAGATGTATTTTTGAGTCTTTAAGTTTTATAATGAACTACAATAGCTATTATTTTTTTGTATTTTATAAAATGACTAATATTTTTTACTCATTGCATTAATATAGATTGTATAATTTTTTTTATTTTTAGATAAGTTGCAAGTTCGATCATTTTTATCCTACAATGGACAAAAGTTGGATAAATAAACTAAGGAATAGTAAAGAATATTTAGATGGAGTTCATAACTTCATTAAATTTGGTATGGAGAAAAATAGTTTGAATGAAAAGATTTTATGTCCATATTGAAAATGTGTAAATAGTTCTTCTTTAGATCTACAAATTGTTGAAGAATATTTGGTATAGAATGATTTTTTAAGAAGTTATACCGACTGAATTTTTCATAGAAAATCTATGTTACCATCATCATGTAACCAATTCCTGACTCATTTTAGATCCACCAACCTATAAGATAATTTTGCAAGAGATGATGATATAAGGGGTTTGATCATAGATGCTTTTGGACTTGGTGTTCAAAATTTAGGAGAATCCAGTAGTATATATGAAACAGTTGGGATGTTTGATGGATGTACGCGTATGGAACGTATGCATATTAAGGAGCCTATACATATATCTAATGATGAGACAACTCGTTATCACACCTTAATGAAAGATGCAGATGAAGAATTATATTCGGATTGTAGAAAATATTCTAAGATTTCTTTTCTTGTACATTTATTCCATTTAAAATATTTGAATGGATGGTTTGGGAAGAATTTTACCATGCTATTATTAAAGGATGCATTTTCAGAAGGCACTGGTTTACCACCATCGTATTATGAAGCCAAGAAAGTAGTAAAGAAATTAGATCTTGGATACAAAAATATTTATAGTTGTCCGACAGATTGTATGTTATATTTGGGTGAAAATACTAATCAAGAGTCATGCAATGTATGTGGATCTTCAAGATGGATAACACAAAAAGAAGATCGAGACGATGTACTGAATGAATTGGATGCAACACAGAGTAAAAAAAAATCAGTGAAGGTATTGTGTTACTTTCCTCTTATACCTAGATTGAAAATGATTTATGCATCATCAAAAATAGCTTCATCAATGAGATGGCATAATGAAGGACGTACAAAGGGTGGAATGTTGAGATATCCAGCAGATAGTCTTTTATGGAAAGCATTTGATGATAGGCATCCTAATTTTGCCTCTGATGTTCGCAGTGTTAGGTTGGGCTTAGCTTCTGATGGCTTCAATCTATTTTGGATCCTGAGTTCTACCTACAGCACTTGGCTAGTCATTTTGATACCTTATAATTTACCACTGTGGATGTGCATGAAATAATCATCACTTATCTTGTCAATGGTTATTCCAGAAGATAAGGGTCCAGGCAATGATATTGATATTTTCCTACAGCCTTTAATAGAGGAATTGAAATAGTTGTGGGAGGGTATTGATGCATTTGATGCTTCCAACAGCCAAACATTTAAACTACGGGCAGCTTTATTATGGACTATTAATGATTTTTCAGCATATGCCAATTTATCTGACTGGAGTATAAAGAGACAGATCGCATGTCCTTGTTGTGGAGATTCAATACATTCAATTTGATTAAAACATGGAGGTAAATTTTGTTACATGGGACATCGTTGATGGTTGGAAGCAAATCATCCATTTCGATTTCAGAAAGATTTGTTTGATGGTACTATAGAATTGGAATGTGCCCCTATTCCACCTTCTGAAATTGATGTTCATAGACAAATGGATAGCATCAATTACAGCTATGGTAAGCACTCAAAGTCCTCTAAAAAAAGAGGAAGGGATGATGTTGAAAGCTTGATGCACGAAAGGTTACCAGAGGAAGTCAGTATCAGTACTATAGATGCAGAGGGGTTTCAAGATCCAAACAATTTTTTCGATGATGAAAATGAAGAAGACACACAAATAGCATCTACACAACAGCCCAGTAAACATTTATGAAAAAAATGAAGTATTTTTTTTTGAATTACCTTATTGAAAACATAATCTTATTTGGCACAATCTTGATGTCATGCATATAGAAAAGAATGTTTGTGATAATTTACTTGGAACATTTTTAAACCTTGATGGAAAGAGCTGTAAGTGCACCAACTGGCATCACCTCTCCTTGATATCAATTGATGTTTCATGATATCGCTCGAACGTCGATCATCCTTGGCATCACAAGCCCTGATACCATGTTGCGAAAGCCCCTGATCTTTAGCATGGACCTGAAGGAACCTGTGACGTTCTCTATGGACAGCAAACCATCGATCCTTCATCTACATCTGTGATGGGGTGCCTCCCTCTTTGGGCTTGAGGGAGATGCCCCCTTCTTTAGGGCTTCTTCAAGAATCCTAGGGCGGCAACTCTAGAGAGAAGAGAAGAAGAGAGTTGAGAAAGAAAAAATCTATATTCCATAGCATAATAAAATCCTAATACAACTTATGTATTTATACATAGCTATTAGGCCCAACAAAAAAACTCTTTGGTTGACCCAATACATGAAAGCACTCACCAAGCCCAAGTCTCACATGTTCTCATCCCCTAGATCTAATCCCAACTCATACATGAATTAGCCCCCTTAAGACCTCTCAAATCAGGTCTTAAGACCTCTAGGATTAACTCAGACCCTAGCCCAAAATAGACCTTGCGTAACTCTACCCATGCACTGAGCTGGCTCAGTCTCAGCACTGAGCCGGCTAAGTTCCACTGGGTCAACTCAGTCTGAAACTAAGTTGGCTTAGTTCTGTGCTGTGCCAGCAGTTTCGAATGTGCAGCTCTCTATTTTGCCTGTGCACTGAGACTTAGTCGATCCAGTTTTGGACTGAGCCAGCTAACCTGCAGAAAATCTTTTTTTTGTAGTCTTGATTTTTCGGCTTTGGTTTCTTACTTCACCTTGAATCCCAAATCTCCGAAGCACCAACCAACTTTCTGAAATCTTCGGAGCCAATACCGTGCTTCCTTCCATGGCCTCCCAAGACTTGGAAGTACCATAAATCCTCACAATCTCCATCTTAGTGACCCAAGCCTTGGTAAATCTCTCGGTAATGCCCTCCTGCATGATCACACTGTCCCTGCGCACTCGACAGCAACTATGCAAACATCGCCTCTGCCAATTCTCTTCAGCTGTTGTGCACCCTTGAGGCCTTTGAGATGATCGTCTCCACCGCTGAAGATCTTGGCTTACACCTCTGCACCATTTTGGAATTGTAGGATCTCTTCTGCTTAGCAGCTGCATCACTTTTCCTAGACTTTTCTGGAGAACCTGCAACGTTCCTATACTGACACTCGCTGCAAATCCTGACATGGTCTCTACAGAACTATGCCCATCCTCCTGTACATGCCGCTCCATCTGAAACTGTGCATCACCGACGCTGGTGCTAGGATATCGATCCTCCTGCATCCCTCTGCTCTGAACTCATGTCAAATTTCTCTCCAATTATGAAGCCACCTCTCCGAAGCTTCACCTATATCCGAAGTCCATCTGATGCCGCAGAAGCTGACTCTATCAATAAGTCCCTCGAGGCCAACCATCCAACACTGCACTGTTGGGCCTGCCGCTGTACTTCGAACACCGTCGCTACCCCTTCGAATCCTTCACACTCCGTGGATCCCTTCGAAGCCATCTCAAATACCTCCATAATCTGTGGGAACCTCTGAAACCTAAGAGCTCATCCAACTCTTTTGAATCGAGTGACTGAATCCTAGAAAATTTCATCCTAGTCCTTCTCTTCTGCTCCTACACCAACCGTCGGTTCAGTTGCACCCAGAGAATCATCCTCCACCTGAATCATGACTCTCCCTGGTGCTCCTACAGAAGAAATCTGATTCATGATACTCCCGACTGCTAGAGATCTTCTGACGCTTCCTAAGATCCTCTGGCTCTCTATGAGACCAGCATCCGATCTCCCTGAGATACCACTGATACTCTCAGCTAAGATACACTTCTCGACTGCTGCATCATCAAGCCTCACTCAACCCCTGTGCCTCTATGGTAGCGCTCCTGTAACACTCCAGCACTTTCTGACTCATCTCTACGCCGCTCTACAGCCACCCAGTCCTAATCTACTAGACCTCCATGGATCATCCATCTCCATCACTCCCAAGACTTTGCAAATCCATGCTCTGATCGAATCATTGAATACATCTCCTACTACTTCCTCTCTTTTCAGACACCGAAGGACGTATAATCGCTTCTTCGGCCTTCCTTCGATCATTATCTCTTAGAAAACCTCTCTTCAATAGCCTACACTGCCCATCTTTCTAAAGAATCCTGATGCTCTATGCTGAGATACCTCCTTCGACTGCTGCATCATCGAGCCTCTCTTAGTCCTACATCTCCAAAAAAGTACTACTACAGTACTCCAGCACTCCCTGTCTGTCACATAACCGTTATACACCTTGGTCTTTTCACCAAGATCGATCAGTAAATCATGCACTAAATCCTTTCCTCCCAGAAAAATCTCTTTCCGTTAATCTTCTCAACCTCTACCTTCAACTCGCTGCTCCCGGTTGACCAAACTACAGCAATAACAAAGATAGATTTGAGACATACCATAGAATCTTTGTGCAGATTTCTAATTTCACCTTGTATGACTTCTCCTTTCCTTTCATGCACCATTATGCTCTGATACCAAATGTAAGCGCACCAACTGGTATCACCTCTTTCTGATATTAATTGATGTTCCATGATATCGCTCGAACGCCAATCATCCTTGGCATCATAAGTCCTGATACCATATTGCGGAAGCTCCTGATCTTTAGCATGAACCTGAAGGAACTTGTGACATTCTCTATGGGCAACAAACCACCGATCCTCCATCTGGATCTATGATGGGGTGCCTCCCTCCTTGGGCTTGAGGGAGATGCCCTCTTCTCTAGGACTTCTTCAAGAACCCTAGGATGGCAACTCTAGAGAGAAGAGAAAAAGAGAGTTGAGGGAGAAAATGTCTATATTTCACAGCATAATAAAATCCTAATACAACCTATGTATTTATATATAGCCATTAGGCCCGATCAAAAAATTTTTGGACTAACCCAATACATGAAAGCACTCATTGAGCCCAAGTCTCATATGCTCTCATCCCTTAGATCTAATCCCAACCCATATATGAATTAGCCCCCTTAAGACCTCTCAAACCAGGCCTTAAGATCCTTAGGATCAACTAGACCCTAGCCCAAAATAGATCCTCGTGTAATTCTGCCCACGTACTGAGCCGACTCAGTCTCAACACTGAACCACTAAGTTCCATTGGGTCAGCTCAGTCTAAAACTGAGCTGGCCCAGTTCTGTGCCGTGCCAGCAGTCCCGAACGCACAGCTCTCTATTTTGCCTATGCACTGAGACTTAGTCGATCCGGTTTTGGACTGAGCCAGCTAACCAGCAAAAAATCTTCTTTTTGTAGTCTTGATTTTTTGGCTTTGGTTTTTTGCTTCACCATAAATTTCAGATCTCCGAAGCATCAACCAAGCTCCCGAAATCCCCAGAGCCAACACCATGACTCCTTCCGTGGCCTTCCAAGGCTTGGGAGCACCACAAATCCTCATAAGAGCAAAAATAATATGAAGACGCATCTTGATTTAAAAGAAATGGGTATCCGATAGAAGCTTCATCCTAAAATACTTACTAATGATAAAATTTATGTGCCTCCTACATGTTACACAATATCTACTCAAGAAAAGGATAATTTTTTGATAGTTTTGAAAAGTATCAAAGTACCTGATGGATATGCATCAAATATTTCACGATGTGTGCATTTAAAGGATCAAAAACTTTCAAAACTTAAAAGTCATGATGGTCACATATTGATGCAAGATATCTTTCTAATAACTTTAAGATCGTCATTGTCGAAATAAGTTATTACAACTGTACTTCAATTATCGTCATTCTTTAAGGCATTATGTTCTAAAGTTATTGATCCTTGGGAACTTGATCAGTTAGAGTTCGATATTGCAATTACACTTTGCCAGATGGAAAAGATTTTTTCTCTTGAATTTTTTACTATTATGGTACATCTGCTCATTCACCTAGCTTCAGAAGTTAAAGTTGGTGGATCGGTATATTATAGATGGATATATCCTATTGAGAGATATTATTGCAAACTTTAAATCTTTTGATAATTTTATTAGAAACAACAGCATACTGATATTTTAATAAATATTTAATTCTTGAAGGTATCTTGTGCATCTTAAAGATTATGTGCGAAATAGAGCCTATTCCGAGGGCTCGATTGCTGAAGGATATATTGCTGATGAATGTTTGACATTTTATTCAAGATATTTTTAAGGTGTAGAGACTTTTTTTAGTCGACCTCAATAGCATAATGACTTTATGAAGAATGCAGAACTGTATAAGTTCCCAACTGCTGAAAAATTTTTGGAAAGAGCTGAAAATATTGTACTTGATTAAAAAATCTTAACACAAGCACATCGTTATGTGTTACTTTATAGTGATATAATATCTGACCATCGCAGGTTAGTATATTTAAGGCATGACATCAAGATTTAAATTTTATATTAGATATAATGTTCTAAATGATATATTTATATTTTATGCAATAAATTTTTAATTTATCAGAGATGAGCCAACCATAACATTCATCCTAATGCAAGAATTGAACATGGTCAAGTTATTCCCTATGTGACTTTCAAATCAGATTTGATTTATATTTAATTATGGGATATCCTGATTTTTGATACATATTTAATATCAAATAACTCAACAATACTTCATATCATTTTTTTAGGTATCAAAGATGATGGAGAGAAATAATTCAGATGAACTAACGCTCTTGCTCGAGGACCTAACAAGATTGTGAATAGATATAATGGTTTCATAATTAATAACTTTAAATTTTATACTAGAGAATGGAAAAAATTTAGAAAAACACATAATAGCGGTGTTATGGTGGAAGCGGATGGAAAATCCTATTATGGTGCACTTAAAGATATCTATGAGTTGGATTATTATGAAAAATTTAAAGTAGTATTGTTTAGATGTGATTAGGTGGACATAAACTTATCAAGGGGTTTGAAATAAGATGCAAATGGATTTACACTTGTAAATTTTTTAAGATTGATACACACTGGTGTGTTATTGAAGGATGATCTATTTATTTTTTTTATCTCAAGCTCGTCAAGTATTTTATGTATAAGATGCAAACGCAAAATAAAACCTAGAGACATATGATATGGGAAACTAAGTGGAGGATGATGACGATGATATTTATACACAATGTATGCCCTACAATTTTATGCTTGCTGATGATTTAAATGCTACGATGATGTTGGTTATGACAGAATTTGAAGAAAATACTACTGCTTGATTGTTATTGGTAATAATTATTTATAATGTATATAATTTGCATTAATTATTATGTTATTTTACTTCATATATTAATAATTCTATCTTTTATTTATATAAATGCTAGGTGATATCATGCATCGCAGAGGACGATATGCTAGTGTGGAGTTCCAATTTTCACAAATAGAGGCCGATATGTCTTCTTCAGCACAGCAGCTTGAGGCCAGTTCAGCTACATAGCATTTCGAGCCCTATCCTTTTTCATCATTAGCACAGCACGATCCTCCTATTCATCAGCCAGATGATGAGATACGTTCAGAATATATATTATCTTTTATATCATTTTATTTTTATTTTATTTTATATATATTTATGATATCGTTACTTTTATGTATTTTTTGCAGATGGATCTAGGAGAGTATGCCCCAGATGCAGACCCACAGTAGTACGAGATGTGTGGCAGATGCATGAAGGCGAGAGAATTATTATGGAGTGTAATCAGCTAGGTCAGTCAGTTAAGAAAGCTGCTCGCTTATTGACTTCATTTTTGGGAACTGTTGCTCAGAGGCCTCAGCTATGTTCGTTGGGCTATGCAAAATGGAATAACATGCTTCTAACGTACAAAGTTGAGCTCCTTCGAGTTATAGAGGTAATGAACTGATGTTCATACTATATATTAATTGTTAATCACTTATATAATTTATTTTATTTAACTTTTTTTTTGTAGAGCAAGTTTGTTCTCCCTCCATCCACTCATAATTTTGTAATGAAGTCTCTCAACCACAAATAGAAAGAATATAGAGCATAATTAAAGAAGGACTATATGAGACAGGGTATGATAGAGGAATATGTTGCTAGGAATTATCCTCCTGATGTACCCTCTCATCAGTGGATGGAGCTGGTTCATTATTGGTTCTCCGAGAGGGCACAGGTATATTATTGATTCATTATCTTTTCTTTTAAATATTTTATAAAAATATTAATTTATATTATATATTATATATTATATATATTGTGCCCTTTTTTACTTTATTTTATAGACTTATTCTGCTATTGGTAGAGCTACACGAGCAGCTCAGTCTGTTCCTCATACATCAGGGTCGAAGAGTTATGCACGACTCCAACAGGAGTTTGTATGTTTCTTAAACTTTCATAATTAACTTATAATTTTTATGTTGAAATATTTATATAACTAATATCATTATGCATCATGGACCATATTTGTATCATGATACTCATATTTTTTTTTAAATTGTTATAACTGTTTGCTTAAAATTAAAATTATTTGTGTAGGTGGATGAGCATAGGAGGAAATCCGACAAAGTAGATTTTTACCAGATGACTCATACTCATCAAGATGGTACTTTTGTTCGGGATAAGTTGAGAGATTTATATGTATGGCATTATTAATATTCTATTTTATGCAATAATTTTAGTTTAATTTTATTAGCTATTAATATATAACTCTTGTTTTCAAAATAAATACAGGAGAGGGCTATATCTCTTATTGCAGAGTGAGAACGAGTCCGCAGCATCTACGCAGCAGAGCCGTATCGAGGTCGAGATGTTCACAGAGTTGATGGGACCAGAGCACTACGGCGGAGTGAGGGATTATGGAGTAGGAGTCACCTCCACTCAGTTATCTAAGGTGAGTAGATATATGTAGCATGCTGTAGTAAATGCTTAGGATTCACGCGTCCATAGACTCGAGGCAGAGATACAGGAGATTAGACAGAGTCATGCCGCTGAGATGGAGGAGATACGATAGAGCCATGCCGAGATGCAGGCCATAAAGGGACAGATTGATCGGCTTATATCTTTGTTAGAGATGTATGGCCCATCTCAAGTAAACACATATTATTAAATATATATTTTTATATTAATTTAATAATTTATATATTTTTATTTATAGATTTGTAAATCAAGCTTTTCATATATTTCTTGTAGGCTCCTGGCACATCAGGCATCCATCGAGACGGTGGCATGTGACGTTGAGACAGTAACGACCATCCGCCTGTAGATTGATATCATTTTATTTTTATTATAGTCTTATATTTTTTGTATGCTTTTAGTTTGTTGAACTCTTGATTATAATAGATAATTAATACTTTATTTTTATTTATATAAAATAATATATTTTGGTTAAATTTGCTATTGATGTTTGCTTTTGGTATGAATGGTGGTGATTGTACAGGTTTATATTTTAATAATTCATATAATTTTATACAAAAATTTTTATATTCTTTTTTATATATAAAACCTATATATTTTTTTATAAAAAAAATAACGATACTTATAAGCATCGTTAATCGAATTGATTAATGATACTTATAAGCATCGCCAGTGACTTAACTAGCGATGCTTCTAAAAGCGTTTTGGTAGAGTGCAGGACACGTTGTCATTAACGATGCTAAAAGGCGTTGGTAAAATTTAAATTTACGATGCTGTAAAGCATCGTTAAAAAATATTGCGATGCTTTTAAAAAGCGTCGGTACTTTTCATCTCCACTCTTACATACATGATGCTTTTTGAAGCATCGTGGATCTTATGTCCGATGCTTATTAGCATCATAAAATACCATTTGTAGCGTCGTCTTTTACCATTTTTACTGTAGTGTAAGAGAAAGTATCTTAACATTTAAAATTATTTATGTATGCTGCCACTTCTCATCTATGAATGCCATTTGGATACAAATCAATTTTTTCTATGCTATATGTCTGAACTTTCCTGCTTAGTAATCTTTAATGCATTAAAGTCAGATCTTGGATTATGCTATTGAATCCTACTTATGTGAATTAAATTATATTATTAAAATATAATATTATTAAACATCTATAATTTATATTTATTGATATATGGAGCTGAGAATTTAAATCTTTTTTAAAAATAACCAATTCTAGAACCCACCTGGGTTCAAAACTAGTTAAATTTTGAAAACTGGAATCTTTCCTAGTCAATAGACCTAATCATCACGTAATTGAGACTTAGAAGTCCAGAAACCATAAGAATATCACATTTCCATGGAAATTCTCATATCACCTGTTCTTGTGTTATGGTTATCATGAATTTTAATGCCTTCATGATGACTATAAAACTTCCTTGACTTAAAGTCTTTTCGGCTGTCATTATATAATGAGACAAGCCCATGGAGGTTGAGCTGGTCCAAGGGTTTAGAAATCGTTCTGTTCGGACCCATCATGCACTTAAAACTAGCTAAATCTTGTCCCATCTTGATAATTTTCTTGGAGGACTCCGACCATGATATTACCTCATAATGGTGGTGATTGAAAAGAAGACTTTCACAGCATTTACTAGACTTGGTGGTCTCCATCTGAACCTCTATTCGCATTTATTTTTCTCCTTTTCAAAAGAACATTGGCACAATTTCTAAAGCGGAATTCACATTGTCGAGCATGATTAGGCATCGTAGTTGCATTGCTCTGACCCAAGCATAGGTAGGCATATTTGCTTTCTTAGTGCAACAAGATTTTTATGTGAGACAATCTCTCTTCTATTCTTAGACATATGTACCTATGAATGCACGTGGAAAGAATGCATGTCCCATGCATAACAAAGTAGATCCAACTGAACTTGGAAACCTAGGATCTAAATATTTAATAAGATCATTACATATGCTATATAACTTTTGTACTATTTCTTACACCTGTTTCAATAATAAACTGCATCCATTTCTTTGTCGTGTGAAAATTCACACTCAAATTAGAAATTAGTAGACATGTAAACAATTGGTTGCTCTTTCTTTCGATCATCTCTCTCGCTGCAATGGCAGATAGATGAAGCCAATCCATTTTGCTTGCAACCCCTCTTGGGACTCCACTCCATCACTTGAACCTTCTTTGCTTGTACCTTCCACTCTTTGGATATGAGGTTTTATTGCCAATCGTTCCATGATTAATTTCTGATGGTAGTTGTTTAGAGAGCCAATCTCGTTTTCTAACATTAGTATATTATTACAAATGAGTCGGTCACTAGGTGTTGCAAGAAATGGGTTAGACAAACTAGGTTGGATGACTCAAGGATCCAGCCTTACAAACTAGACTAAGTTGTGGTCGAATGGAAGCACTAGATTATTAGGATTGTTGGTATAGAATTTGGTTGACGTCGGATCGAGCTAGAGTTGGAGAAGAAGAAGTCGCCGCTGGTGACCTGCAAAATAAAGTCCCATCCGAAGTTGGTAGTGGTGGCTCCGGTAGAACCCTCCGACGATCAAGTCAGCTCTTCTGGCCAACAGAAATAGAGTGCTCAGACAAAAATTCAACAAAGTTTTGAAAAGAAAAAGAGAGCTTAGAGAAAACGTATCTGAAGGATCCTTCTTTATAGACGGAGCCTGTAGCAGACTGATAGTGACGGCCGTAACCATCCGACAGTGGGCCGCTCGGAGCCATGTGGAGTTTGTTATGGAGAAAGATATCTGTTGTCATGATGTGGCTGTTCGTTGAGATTTAATAGTCGAAGTTTGGAGAAAGCAGGCATTGGTTGGTCAAGAGCTTTGACATACATCAATTACAGAGGAGTTCGAACTCCTAAAAAAAACTTGACTGAAGGAGAAATCCAAAAAAAATTTGGCTCCTAGAGAAATTCGACTGAAGGAGAAATTCGAAAGGAGTTCAGCTCCTAGAGGAACTTGACTAAAGGAGAAATCAGAAGGAGTTTGGCTCCTAGAGGAATCCGATTGAAGGAGAAATCCATAAGGAGTTCGGCTCCTAGAGAAATTTGACTGAAGGAGAAATTCGGAAGGAGTTCGGCTCCTGAAGGAATTCAACTGAAGAAAAAATTCGAAAGAAGTTTGGCTCCTAGAGAAATTTGACTGAAGAAAAAATTCGAAAGGAGTTCGGCTCTTGGAGGAATCCGATTGAAGAAGAAATTCGAAAGGAGTTCGGCTCTTTAAGGAATTCGACTGAAGAAAAAATTCGAAAGAAGTTCGGTTGATAGAGAAATCCGACTAAAGAAGAAGTTCGGAAGGAGTTCGGCTCCTAGAGGAATCCAATTGAATGAGAAATTTGAAAGAAGTTCGATTCCTAGAGAAACTTGACTGAAGGAGAAATCCGAAAGAAGTTCGGCTCCTGGAGGAATCCGACTGAAAAAAAAATTTAGAAGGAGTTTGGCTCCTAGAGGAACATGACTGAAGAAGAAATTCGGAAAGAGTTCGACTCCTGGAGGAATTTGATTGAAGGAGAAATTCAAAAGAAGTTCGGTTGATAGAGAAATTCGATTGAAGGAGAAGTTCGGAAGGAGTTTGACTACTGAAGAAATCCGACTGAAGAAAAAATTTGGAAGGAGTTCGGCTCTTGGAGAAACTTGATTGAAAAAAAAAATCGGAAGGAGTTCGGCTCCTAAAGAAACTTGACTGAAGGAGAAATTCGGAAGGAGTTTGACTCCTGGAGGAATCCGACTGAAGAAAAAATTTGGAAGAAGTTCGACTCCTGAAGAAATTCGAATGAGAAGTTTGGGAGGAGTTTGGCTAAAGTCCGGAAGGAGTTCGATCGTTGGAGGGTTCGGCTGGAGTTCGACTGCTGGAGGAGTTCGGCTTGGATTCAGTCGCTGGAGGAGTTCGGCTTGGATTCAGTCGCTGGAGGAGTTTGGCTACTGAAGGAGTTCGACTTGGGTTCGACCACTGAAGGAAGAATTTTCGATCGAAGCTCTTTCATGATTACCAGTTGCATCAGGCTAAGTAACAGACTGAACTTCGATGGGAGCAAAATTTATCCCCAATAATAGTCCCCCACTCCCGAGTTCGAAATTCGAAAAAAGGGAGTATACAAAAGGTGACAGCCAAAGTCCTTTTTCGGGCTCTACACCTATTGGGGTTGAAGCTCGTGAGAGATTTTATCTCCAACCGAGGTTGAAGTTGAAGTTGAAGCTCGGAGGAGATCTTATCTCCAACCGAGATTAATATTGAAGTTGAAGCTTGGGGGAGATCTTATCTCCAACTGAGGTTGACGTTAAAGTTGAAGCTCGAGAGAGATCTTATCTCCGTCCGAGGATGACGTTGAAGTTGAAGCTCGGGAGAGATCTTATCTTCAGTCAAGGCTGATGTTGAAGTTGAAGCTCGGAGGAGATCTTATCTTCAATCGAGGTTGAAGGAGACTCCTATTGACGTCGACGTTGAAGCTCGGAAAAGATCTTATCTTCAACCGAGGTTGAAGGAGATCTTATCTTCTATTGAAGGATTGGAGCTCGGAGGAGATTTTATCTCCAGTCGAGGTTGAAGAAGATCTTATCTCCTATTGATGTTGATGTTGAAGCTCGAGGGAGATCTTATCTCCCAACCGAGGTTGTAGGAGATCTTATCTCCTGTTGAAGGATTGGAGCTCAGGAGAGATCTTATCTCCAGTCGAGGTTGAAGGAGATCTTATCTTCTATTGATGTTGACATTGAAGTTGAAGCTCGGGAGAGATCTTATCTCCAGCTGAGGTTGAAGGAGATCTTATCTCCTATTGATGTTGACGTTGTAGTTGAAGCTCGGAGGAGATCTTATCTTCAGCCGAGGTTGAAGGACCCCTCTTCTCACTTCATCTAAAATGAATGAGACCTTCTACTTTGCTCATGTTAGGATGAGGTTCTTCTCCTATTTCTAACGCACTGTAGGGGCACATAAGGGCCATTGTCAGGGCCTCTCCCCTCATCTCGTCTAAAATGAATGAGACCTTCGACTTTGCTCATGTTAGGATGAGGTTCTTCTTCCATTTTTAATAGACTGTAGGGGCATATAAGGGCCATTATCAAGATCTCTCCTCTCATCTCATCTAAAATGAACGAGATCTTCGACTTTGCTCATGTTAGGATGAGATTTCTCCTCCTGTAGGAGCACATAAGGGTTGTTGTCAGGGCCTCTCCCCTCATCTCATCTAAAATGAATGAGGCCTTCGACTTTACTCACGTTAGGATGAGGTTCTCCTCATATTCCTAACGGACTATAGGGGCACATAAAGACTGTTCTCAGGACCTCTCGCCTCATCTCGTCTAAAATGAACGAGATCTTCAACTTGTCCACCTTAGGATGAGATACTCCTTCTATTCCTAACATGACGACTTTTTATTATTTCTTTCCTATCATCACATAGTTTTTGTACCAAAAAATAATAATATTGAAATGAAGAAGTTTTATTGAAGAAAAAATACCGACGGTACATTCTCAGATTCTCTGAGTTTCAAGATCGTGGGAGCATTGTTCCTTCGAGCCTCTTTAGACGATAAGTTCTGGGTCGGACGATCTCTTCGACTTCATACGGATCTTCCCAATTTGGGGTAAGCTTTCTTTGGCTCTGAGGCTAAGAGATGGTGGCTCGTCGAAGTACTAAGGCCTCCCAGAGATAGCATTGATGATGTCAGGAGGCGATCGATCTTCTTGTTGTTTCTCCCTCATTGGTGGTTCTAACTGCGGTAGCGCCCTTGGTTGATCTTCTCTTGCTTTAGATCGATGTCTGTGGAGCATTGAGGGGGGCGTAGTTGTGAAACCTTCTGGGGGAAACTTCTTCGTGCCCTTTCGTCGGAGCTTCTTTGACGATGAGCTCGAGGAGGAGTTCGGACTCGCTTGCACTCGAAGGGAGTTCGTGAGCGTGGCCAAACTTCATTCGGCCCTCCATCAGCTGTGGGTTTACTAGACTCGCATGTCTGCCGCTCTCCTGCGGTGCCCTCATCTCTCAATTTGAAGGTTTCTTTCACTCGGGCATATCCTTCAGCCCGAGCTAGTCGATCGATAAAATTTCTGGAGTACTTCTTTATGGAGAATAGCAAATCATTCTTCTGAAGACCATCCTTAAGTGTAGTCATTGCAACAGACTAGTCCAGATTCTGGACCTTCAATACAGTAGCATTAAATCGGATGACATAAGCCTGGATAGATTCTTCCTTCTTCTGTTTGATATTTATCAGAGAATTCAAATCTTGGTGGGAACGTCGGCTGCTAACAAAATGAGCCACAAACTGATGGCTCATCTGGTCAAAGAAAAAGATCATACCTGATTTTAATGCCGAGTACTAGTTTCTTGCTACTTTCTTTAAGGTAGATAAAAAAGCTCGGCATAATATGGCGTCTGGTGCGCTATGAAGTAGTATCATGGTTTGAAAGGCTTTCAGATGATCGATCGGATCAGAGGTTCCATCGTAACTTTTAAATTGGGGGAGCTTGAAGTTCGGCGGAATGGGCTCTTGCATAATTCGAAGAGAGAAAGGGGGATCGGTGCAAACGTCGTCATGACGAGCTGGGATGACATGATGGAGTTTTTCAATCCGTCAGTCCATTTTTCATAGTTTCTGATCGATGACATCATCTCGATCGCAGATCTTGAAAGGCTTCTGACTGTAGATGGGGAAGGTCTCTTCCAAAGAAGAATCATGATCCGAACAAGGATCCTCTATTATCTATTTTTTTCAGGGGCAATGGGTATGCTAGCCCAAGTGCTCTTTCTTGGAATCGATTTTTGATATTTCGATGGTGAATTTTCTAACGAAATTGACGCCAGAGGCTGCTGCATGACCTACACCATTTCAGTGAGGCCCTGAACTTGCTGCATCAGTAGATTAAACTGCTCTGAGTCTACCACGACCGTCGGTGGAAGAGGAGGTTGAAGCACCGACGATGGAGTAGAGACAGACGGATCTGACCCAGATCTAACAGCAGAAGCGGTAGATCTCTGGATAGTCGTCCTCTTTGGAGGCATTTCTTGAGATTGAGAGAGTGGATGAAGATGAACTTTGAAGAAGAAGATCCATAGAATCGACTGAGCACTCCTTTAAGAATATGGATATCTCGAAAATAGAGGGCCCTTCCTCTAGCACCAATCCTATTGGTGCAGAATCTGGTTGACATCGGATCGAGCTGGAGTTGGAGAAGAAGAGATCGCCATCGATGACCTATAAAATAAAGTTTTGTCTAGAGTCGATGGTGGTGGCTCCGGCAGGACCTTCCGACAATCAAATCAGCTCTTCTGGCCAACAGAAATGGAGTGCTCAAGCAAGAATTTAATAGAATTTTGGAAAGAAGAAGAGAGCTTAGAGAAAACGTATATGGAGGGTCCCTCTTTATAGACAGAGCCTGTAGCAGACTGATAGTGACGGTCGTAATCATTCGGTAGTGGGCCACTCGAGGCCATGTGGAGTTTGTTATGGAGTGAGGTGTTCGTTGCTGTGATGTGACCATTCATTGAGATTTAATAGTCAAAGTTTGAAGAAAGCAGGCATTGGTTGGTGAAGAGCTTTGACATACATCAATTCTAGAGGAGTTTGGACTCATAAAGAAAACTTGACTGAAGAAGAAATCCGAAAGAAGTTCGACTCCTGAAAGAATCCAACTGAAGAAGAAATCTAGAAGGAGTTTAGCTCCTAGAGAAATTTGACTGAAGATGAAATTCGAAAGGAGTTCGGCTCCTAGAGGAATCTGACTGAAGAAAAAATCTATAAGAAGTTCGATTTCTGGAGGAACTTGACTGAAGGAGAAATTCGAAAGAAGTTTGACTCCTGGAGGAATCCGATTGAAGGAGAAATCTGAAAGGAGTTCGGCTCCTAGAGGAACTTGATTGAAGAAGAAAATCGAAAGGAGTTCGACTCCTGGAGGAATCCGACTGAAGGAGAAATTTGGAAGGAGTTCGACTGATGAAAAAATTTGACTGAAGGAGAAGTTCGGCTCCTGGAGGAACGTGACTGAAGAAAAAATTTGGAAGAAGTTCGGCTCCTAGAGAAACTTGACTGAAGGAGAAATTCGGAAGGATTTTGGCTTTTGAAGAAATGTGACTGAAGGAGAAATCTGGAAGGAGTTCGGCTCCTGAAGGAATCCAACTGAATGAAAATTCGAAAGGAGTTTAGCTGATGGAGAAATCCGACTGAAGGAGAAGTCTGGAAGGAGTTCGGCTCCTAAAGAAATTCGATTGAAGAAGAAATTCGGATAGAGTTCAGCTCCTGGAAGAACTTGACTGAAGAAAAAATCTAGAAGAAGTTCGGCTTCTAGAGAAATTTGATTGAAAGAGAAATTCGGAAGGAGTTCAACTCCTGAAAGAATCCGACTGAAGAAAAAATTTGGAAGGAGTTCGGCTCCAGGACGAATCCGAAGAAGAAGTCTAGGAGGAGTTCGACTGAAGTCCGGAAGGAGTTCGGCTGCTGAAGGAGTTCGGTTACTGAAGGAGTTCGGCTGGGGTTCAGTCGTTGGAGGAGTTCGGCTTGGGTTCGATTGTTGGAGGGAGAATTTTTTATCGAAATTTTTTCGTGATTATCAGTTGTATCAGGCTAAGCATCAGACTGGACTTCGGTGAAAGCGAGATTTATCCCCAACAAGGATCAACCCATGAATTGGTATGGGTGGAAGGGTCTTGACCCAATATGTTGTTAGGTCCGATAAAGGTCAAAGTTTCATATGACGTTAGCCTCATCCCATCCATCAAAATGGGCCCTTCTTGTTTGAGCAATGTTTGGCATTGCTTCTACTTTACCCCAATATTTCTGGCCGTAAACAATGGACGTCAGGTGCTGTGCCCAACGATCTATGCAATGCTGCAGCTAACATGTAAGGTATTCCGTTTAAAAAGCACATTCTCGAGAATAAAACTTAAAGCAATGGATGGGCCCGTACAAATGGTGGAATATATGGTTTAATTAGATGTAAAGAGAAGAATCTTGTCGGGGCTTGGCATACCGTAAATTCACAGCAAAGAGAAGGAATTATCAGGTAGAATGGATCTACCACGCAGGATTATAGGCAAAGACAATTAAACCTCAACACATCAGCCATAAAATACGGTTTCCATTAAATACTTAATCATAGTTAACCATGGTTTAATAAGAAAAAGATGGCTTAGTGAAAAGTTGCTAACCGGTTTCGAGAGCGTGGTTGTCGGTGCCGCCATCGACAAGGAGTGGCTGCTATCGCTAATTTGATCGTCGTCCGTATTGCTGCGGTCCAAGGTGCAGAAGCTATGCTCTCAACTAGATCAGGGACTGGTGCTATAGGCTCCCGAATCCCCTCAGCTATGCTCTCAACTTCGATGAGAGGTTCAAGTACGACGCTCTCGCTAACAAAGAGCCCGGATGCCATAACTTCTCCTCTTATCTCCCCACGTCCCCTCTCCCCTCATCCCGTCACTGCCGTCAATCGCCGTCGGTAAAAAAAAAAATACGACACGAGATGACAGAAAAACATCCCATCCTAGCATACGTTAGCTCTTGATAGATTATCACCATTAAATTGATAATCATATTTAATGCATATAAATAATATTATAATAAAATAATTAAAAATTTTAATTGATATATTTAATATAATAATTAGATTATCGATAATATAAAATTAAATTTCTAAAATATCCTCAATAATATTATCCTTCTTTTTGATGAAAATTAAAAATTATATATATAAATATATAATTATATATACATGTGTATATATATATATATATAGAGAGAGACACACACACAAGCCCTAGTTTTTATATATAATGATATATAAATATGTAAATATATAAATAAATATATATATTTATATATTTATATATATATATAAATAATAATAATATATATAAATATGTACAGAGGAATCGTGGTCGAAGCTCATGCATGGAGGAGCCGTAGGTGGCACCGGAGGAGAGGGTTGAGCGATAAATTTTTTTATATATTTTTAAAATAATTTTATCTAAAATTTTATTACAAAATTATAAAGAAAGTAACAATCTGAATTATAATAAAATAATTAAAAATTTTGATTGATATATTTAATATGATAATTAGATTATCGATAATATAAAATTAAATTTCTAAAATGCCCTCAATAATATTATCCTTCTTTTTGATGAAAATTAAAAATTATATATATATATATATATATATATATATATATATATATATATATATATATATATATATATATATAGACACACACAAGCCCTAGTTTTTATATATAATGATATATAAATATGTAAATATATAAATAAATATATATATTTATATATTTATATAATATTTATATTTATATATAAATAATAATAATATATATAAATATGTATAGAGGAACCGTGGTTGAAGCTCATGCATGGAGGAGCCGCAGGTGGCACCGGAGGAGAGGGTTGAGCGATAAATTTTTTTATATATTTTTAAAATAATTTTATCTAAAATTTTATTATAAAATTATAAAGAAAGTAACAATCTGAATAGCCATCTCTCTTGAAAATAATGCAGATTACCTCCTGAAAAGCAATGTATATTGCTGAGTTAATATATTAAATATAATAATTTAGTGGTTCTACTTTAAATTATCGATAATATGGATAGATTGTCTGCTATCAAATATAATCTAAAAAAATTAATGGAGTCAGAAAGAATGAGAGATAAGAACATGCTCAAATTTTGAGATGTACTTTAAGATCAGCAAATCTTTTATAAAAAAAAGTGAATCAGATTATTTAAGTGCAATAAACAAAACATGGTGATTTGGGTTTAGGTTAAGTATTTAATGCATCCATGGCTTATTGAGTTTTGGTTGTCTTTATCTATAATATATATCTATATATTAAAGCGCAAGCAGATAGCCTCCTAACGTGCCACGTGTCAAGCTCTTCTTCTATTTTTTTTGTTTTTTGATTTCAAACCTCTTCTGAGCCCTCTCGAAGCTTCTTGAGCCTTTATAATGTCTATCCCTTTCTGCTTTTCTCGCTTCTACCTCCCGCCACTTTCCATCGTTGCCTTCCTCTCCGGCATTGGTCTTTCTCCTCCAATCTCCCTCAGGTGCTTTCCTTCTCCTCATCTTTTTTTTATGATAATTTTTTTTTTGCTTCGAGCCCTGACGGACGCCATCCACTCGGGGCGGTGCGGATGGCCGCAACTTAGGCCTCACATGATGGGGGTGGACGTGGGGGAGAGGCGACGGGAGGAAGGGAGGGGAGGGGTTTTGGTGGTCACATCGTTGCCTCCTCCCTATAGGAGGCATGGCCGCGGAGGGCACGGGGGGCACTCATGGGGGTTAGGGGACCTACAGGGGGCATGGCGTGGAGGGCGCGGGGGTAGGCTGCGTGGGTTGGAGGAGGTGCCGAGGGTCGGAAAGGGGTGGGGAGGAGGCTTGGTGGCATCGAAGCTGGGGAGGGGAGGGGAGGTGGTGATGGGGATTAAGAGAGGCAGCAGGAGAAAGAGAAGGGAAAGGGAAAAAAAGAAAAAAAAAAAATGGATGTTAGCTCCTCTTCCCTGTAGGGAGCGTGGCGTAGAGGGCATGGGAAGTGGCTACATGGGTTAGGGGAGACGCCAGGGCTGGAGAGGGGTGGCGAGGGGTTTGGGGCACCAGAGCCGGGGGAGGAGAGGGGAGGTGGGTGTGGTGTCGGAGCAAGGAGAGGAGAGAGGGTTTGGTCATTGCACAGAGGTGGGTGTGGTGCAGACGGCCGCCACTTGGGCATCACGCAGTGGGGCAAGGGTTGGGGTAGGAAAGAGGTGGCGAGAGGAAGGGAAGGAAAGGAGGACATCACCATGGTGGGGGCAATGCGGACGGAGCCACTTGGGCCTCACGTGGCGGGGGCGGGTGGTTGGGGGTGCCGGGAGGTGGGGAAGGCAGTGGAAGGAAGGGAAGGAAAGGAAAGGGAAGGAGGTGAAAAAGAAAAGGAAAAAAATTATTTTATTATTATTATTAATAAAATTAAAAAAATAATATTGGGGATAAATTCTGCTCCTGCTGAAGTCTAGTTCGATGCTCAGCCTAATACAACTAGTGGCACGAAAGAGCTTCAGGAGATGGATTTTGAGCAGAACCCCTTCAGCCGGCCGAACTCCCCAGTGGTCGAGCTTTAACAAAAATCCTCAGCGGCCAACTCCTTGGTGATCGTCCCTCGTCGAACTCCTCAAGTGGCCATCCTTCAGCCGACCGAGCTTCCTTTCGAACCTCAGCGGTCGAGCTCCTTTGCTAAGGCTCGATCGCTGGAAAGTTCGGTAGGAGCTCGGTCGTGAGAAGTCTAGCCCCTGAAGAAATCTGACGAAGAGGAAGCTGGAGGGAGTTCCGCTCCGCAGGCGCC
>QRFJ01001571.1:94680-170287 GCA_006176705.1 Cocos nucifera
GGCCACAGACCTGTCGGACAAGCAGGTCGAACTGCTTCACATCCACCGCAGATACAGGTGGAACCTAAGCTGCCGGGGCTGAAGCCGGAAAAGATGAATCTGGATGGGATCGGACCGCGGAGGTCATCGAGCGCCGAGTCGAAGCCTCCTAGGAGGCAATTTCTCTTCGAAAAAAAAAGAGAGATCTCTGAGAGGGAAGAGAAAAATCATCACCGACATCCTTTTAAAAATAAGGAAACCTACAGGTTTTAGGCCCTCCTTCTAGCACCAATCTGTTTGATGCAGAAATTGATCATCACCAAAATTCGTTGGAGTGGAGGTCGATAAGGTTGCCGTCGGAGACCTGCAAAATAAAGTTTCATCCAGAGTCGGTGGGGGTGGCTCCGATAAGACCCTTCGACGATCAAGTCAGCTCCAACCAACAGGAATGGAGTGCTCGAGAATGATTTCCGCAGAGCTTAAAGATGGAGAGGAGAGCTTAGAGATCATAGAGATTCAAGTTAGCGTATCTGGAGGATCCTTTTTATAGTGGAGCTTGATGGCGACAGCTGTAGCCGCGTGCTGGTGGGCCGCTCGAGGTTCAGCAGAATCAGTCTCATGAAAAGGTGTCGTCTGCAGCGAGTTGAGGGTGACAGCCATCGCCACCTGACAGTGGATTGCTGTCACTTGTGGCAAACTGATGGTGATGGCTGTAGCTGTCTTGATGTTGAGCCGCTCGGGGCTGAATGAAGGGTTGGAGGGCTTTGACGTGTGCCCATTTCGGAGGAGTTCGGACTCCTGAAGAGGAAGTTCGAAAGGAGTTCAGCTCCCGCAGGTGTCTGGCTGGAGGTGCGTGGCTAAGGCTCGATCGCTGGAAAGTTCGGTAGGAGCTCGGTCGGTGAGAAGTCTAGCCCCTGAAGAAATCTGACCGAAGAGGAAGCTTGGAGGGAGTTCCGCTCCCGCAGGCGCCTGGCTGGAACGACGCAGAGAGAGTTCGGTTCTTGCGAGTTTCTGACTGAAGCTCGATGATTGAGTTCGGCTAAAGTCTGACTGCTGGAAGTCCAAGGAGCTCGACCGCTATGTAGTTCGACTGGCTGAGGAGGTTCGATCCGGACACTAGGAGTTCGCACGCACCCTCCAGCCAGACACGGGAGCTGAACTCCTTCGTCTTCAGGAGTCCGAACTCCTCCGAAATGGGCACACGTCAAGCCCTCACCCTTCATCAGCCCGAGCGGCTCAACATCAAGACAGCTACAGCCATCACCATCAGTTTTGCCCAAGTGACAGCAATCCACTGTCAGGTGCGATGGCTGTCACCCTCAACTCGCTGCAGACGACACCTTTTCATGAGACTGATTCTGCTGAACCTCGAGCGGCCCACCAGCACGCGGCTACAGCTGTCGCCATCAAGCTCCACTATAAAAAGGATCCTCCAGATACGCTAACTTGAATCTCTATGATCTCTAAGCTCTCCTCTCCATCTTTAAGCTCTGCGGAAATCATTCTCGAGCACTCCATTCCTGTTGGTTGGAGCTGACTTGATCGTCGAAGGGTCTTATCGGAGCCACCCCCCACCGACTCTGGATGAAACTTTATTTTGCAGGTCTCCGACGGCAACCTCATCGACCTCCACTCCAACGAATTTTGGTGATGATCAATTTCTGCATCAACAGATTGGTGCTAGAAGGAGGGCCTAAAACCTGTAGGTTTCCTTATTTTTAAAGGAGTGCTCGGTGATGATTTTTCTCTTCCCTCTTCAGAGATCTCTCTTTTTTTTTCGAAGAGAAATTGCCTCCTAGGAGGGCTTCGACTCGGCGCTCGATGACCTCCGCGGTCCGATCCCATCCAGATTCATCTTTTCCTGCTTCAGCCCCGGCAGCTTAGGTTCCACCTGTATCTGCGGTGGATGTGAAGCAGTTCGACCTGCTTGTCCGACAGGTCTGTGGCCTCACGGAGGCATTGCAGGCCATACAGCAGCCTCTGATGGCAATCCCACCAGGAAGCCTACCATCGGAATGTCGAAAACTGGCCCTAATGAAGAGTACCAGGGCCAGCGTACCCATCATCCTAAGGAAGGAGAAACGAAAAGCAGAAGTTCTCCCGTAGAAGGGGAACGAAGTTCGGTAGCGCAAGCGAGGCCGAACCCCCCCTCGAGCCCATCATCGAGGACGTCCCGATAGAGGGGCATGAACATCCCCGGGAGAAGGTTTTGCAAGAAGGCGGAATGAAGTTTGACTACATCCAAGGAGGCGGAATGAAGTTTGACCGCATCCAAGGAGGCGGAATGAAGTTCGACCGTGTCCACGACCTCCCCAGCGCAAGTGAGGCCGAACTTCACCTCGAGCTCGCCACCAAGGAAGCCCGACAAAAGAACATGAAGTCCTTCCGACGAAAGTCGGAGTGAAGTTCAGCGCAAGCAAGGCCGGACTTACCCTCGAGTATGTTATCAACGAAATCCCCTACAAATAATTCACAGGAGGTGGAATGAAGTTTGGGCAAGCAAAGCCAAGCTCCACCTCAAACTCATTGTCAAGAAAGTCCAGACAAAAGAAGCAGAAAGTTCTCCCACGGAAGCTTTCGCAGGAAAGCAGAATGAAGTTCGGCAGCACAAGGAAAGTCGAGCTCCCCCTCGAGCTCATCGTCAAGGAAGTCCGGACAAAAGAAGCAGAAAGTTCGATGCAAGCGAGGGCGGAATGAAGTTCGGTGCAAGTGAGGCCGAACTCCACCTCGAAGCTCATCATCAAGTAAGCCCCGACAAAGGGGCATGAAGTCCTCCCATGGAGGCTTTCGTGGGAAAGCGGAATGAAGTTCGGCACAAGCGAGGGTGGAATGAAGTTCTCCCATGGAATGAAGTTCGATGCAAGTGAGGCCGAACTCCATCTCGAAGCTCATCATCAAGAAAGCCCCGACAAAGGGGCATGAAGTCCTCCCGCGGAAGCTTTCGTAGAAAAGCGGAACGAAGTTCAGTGCAAGTGAGGGCGGAACGAAGTTCTTCCACGGAATGAAGTTCGGCGCAAGTGAAGCCGAACTCCACCTTGAAGCTCATCATCAAGGAAGCCCCGACAAAGGGGCATGAAGTCCTCCCGTGGAAGCTTTCATGAAAAAATGAAACGAAGTTCGGTGCAGGTGAGGCCGAACTTCACCTCGAAGCTCATCATTGGAATGAAGTTCGGCGCAAGCAAGACCGAACTCCCCCCTCAAATCTCATCATCGGAATGAAGTTCGATGCAAGCAAGGTCGAACTTTCGCTCGAGTATGTCATCAAGGAAGCCCCCTACAAAGATTTCATAGGAGGTGAGATGAAGTTCGACCGCGCTCACAACCACCCCAGGACAAGTGAGGACTCCCTCTCGAGTATGACTCCAAGGAAGCCCCGACAAAGGGGCATGAAGTTCTCCCACAGGTTTCACAAAGGGACAGAATGAAGTTCGACCGTGCTTACGACCTCCAGAGTGTAAGGCCCAAACTTTTTGAGCTCACTACCAAGGAATTTCCGACAGAAGGGTGCGAAGAAGTCCTTCTCCCGAAAGGTTCCGCGACTGTACCCCCCTCAACGCTCCTCGAACTCAAATTCTCACAAAAATTAAGAACCAGCTGCCAAGATCAAAAGGATTACGGTCTCCTCCAAACAAGCGCGATCGAAGCAAGTACTGTATCTACCATCACGACCACGACCATGACCACGACACTAAGGAATGCATCCAACTATCAGACGAAATTGAGAAGCTCGTCAGGAAGGAGCGGTTGGATAAATTCCTTCCGTGGGAGAAGATCGGCTAAGGGTGCTGCCGTGACAAAAAACTATAAGATCGACCGTCTCATGGCATCATCAACGTTACCTCGGGGAGGGGCTAGGTACATTGGTAATTCATCACCTCCCGCATCAAGAGAAGCATGCTCCAAATTGAGGAGGCCAACGTGAGATAGAAAAGGTCGCCCGCATGAAGAAACGCGGAGGAATAAAGCCACCACGACCCTGAAACATAAGGAATTCGGAAATACGTTGCCATTCAATAAAATCCTTCCCTTTCAATAATATTGTTTCTGAATGCAAAAACTATGTGATGACAGAAAAGAAGCAATCGATAGTCGCCGTGTTTGGAACAGGAGGAGAACCTCATCTTAATGCGAGCAACAACCTCGGCTAGAGATAAGATCTCTTCCGAGCGACAGAGTCAACCTCGACTAGAGATAAGATCTCTTCCGAGCGACCGTTGACAATCTCGGCTAGAGATAAGATCTCTTTCGAGTGATCGAGTCAACCTCGACTAGAGATAAGATCTCCTCCGAGCGAAGGCCTCGTTCACTAAGGACGAGATGGGGGGAGAGGCCCTGACAGCGGCCCTTATGTGCCCCCACAGTCCGTTAGGAATAGAAGGAGAACCTCATTCTAACGCGAGCAACAACCTTGGCTAGAGATAAGATCTCTCTCGAGCGATCGAGTCAACCTCGGTTAGAGATAAGATCTCTTCCGAATGAAAACCTCGTCCATAAAGGACGAAATGGGGGGAGAGGCCCTGGCAGCGGCCCTTATATGCTCCCACAGCCCGTTAGGAATAGGAGGAGAACCTCGTCCTAATGCGAGCAACAACCTCGGCTAGAGATAAGATCTCTCTCGAGCAAAGGCCTCGTTCACTAAGGACGAGATGGGGGGAGAGGCCCTGACAGTGGCCCTTATATGCCCCCACAGCCTGTTAGGAACAGGAGGAGAACCTCGTCCTAATGCGAGCAACAATCTCGGCTAGAGATAAGATCTCTTCCAAGCGATCGAGTCAACCTCGGCTAGAGATAAGATCTCTCCCGAGCGAAGGCCTCGTTCACCAAGGACGAGATGGGGAAGAGGCCCTGATAGTGGCCCTTATGTGCCCCCACAGCTCGTTAGGAACAGGAGGAGAACCTCATCCTAACACGAGCAACAATCTCGACTAGAGATAAGATCTCTCCCGAGTGATCGAGTCAACCTCAGCTAGAGATAAGATCTCTTCCAAGCGAAGGCCTCGTTCACCAAGGACGAGATGGGGGAGAGGCCCTGACAGCGGCCCTTATGTGCCCCCACAGCCCATTAGGAACAGGAGGAGAACCTCGTCCTAACGCGAGCAACAACCTCGACTAGAGATAAGATCTCTTTCGAGCGATCGAGTCAACCTCGGCTAGGAATAAGATCTCTTTCGAGCGACCATTGACAACCTCGACCAAAGATAAGATCTCTCCCGATCAACCAAGCCAACCTCGGTAGAAGATAAGATCTCCCCCGAGCATCCGGGCCAAGCTCAACTGCAGGTGATAAGATCTTCCCCGAGAGCCCGCATCAACCTCGACCGTAGGAGATAAGATCTCCCCCGAGCGACCATGTCAACCTCAACTGCAGAGCTTCAACTTCAACCTCAGCTAGAGATAAGATCTCTCCAGAGCGGCCGAGATAATCCTGGCCAGAGATAAGATCGAAGACAACCTCGTTTTGAGATTAGATCTCTCCCGAGCGCTCGTGTTAACCTCGGCTGCTGGATACAATATCGCCCTCGAGGAGCTCAACCTCCGACCTCGATCGTAGTGGACGAAGCCTACCTTAACCTCGGTTGGAGATGAGATCTCCTTCGGGCCTCAACTTCGACATCAACTTTAGCTGGAGATGAGATCTCCCCCGAGCTTCGACCTGAACCAGCATGGAGCCCAGAAGAAGACTTCGGCAGTCGCCTTTTCTGCACTCCCTTCCTTCGAGGTTCGAACTCGAGAGTGGGGGGGCTACTATTGGGGTTAAACCTCACTCCTGCCGAAGTCTAGTTCGATGCTCAGCCTAATGCAACCAGTGGCCATGGAAGAGTTTCAGGGATGGATCTTGAGTCGAACCCCTTCAGCCGACCGAACTCCTCAGCGGTCGAGCTTTAATGAAAATCCTTAGCGATCGAACTTCTTGGTGGTCATTCCTCAATCAAACTCCTCAAGCAGCCATCCCATCAGCTGATCGAGCTCCTTCGAACTTCTCAGCGGTCGAGCTCCTTCGGACTCCCAGCGTCTGGATTGAACCCCCTCAACCGATCGAACTACATAGCGACCGAGCTCCTTGGACTCCCAGCAGTCGAACTTTAGCCGAACTCAACCGTCGAGCTTCAGTCAGACTCTCATAAGAGCCGAACTCTCTTTACATCGTTCCAGCTAGGCGCCTGTGGGAGCGAAACTCCCTCCAAGCTTTTTCTTCGGTCGGATTTCTTTAGGGGCCAAACTTCTCACTGACTGAGCTCCTACCGAACTTTCCAACGATCGAGCCTTAGCCGCGCACCTCCAACCAGACGCCTGCGGGAGCTGAACTCCTTTCGAGCTTCCTCTTCAGGAGTCCGAACTCCTCCAAAATGGGCACACGTCAAAGCCCTCCAACCCTTCATTCGACCCTGAGTGGCTCAACATCAAGACAGCTGCAGCCATCACCATCAGTCCACCACAAGCGACAGCAACCCACTGTCAGGCGGCGATGGCTGTCACCCTCAACTCGCTGCAGATGACACCTTCCCATGAGACTGATTCTGTCGAACCTCAAGCAGCCCGCTAGCACGCGGCTACAGTTGTCGCCATCAAGCTCCGCTATAGAAAAGATCCTCCAGATATGCTAACTCGAATCTCTCTGATCTCTAAGCTCTCCTCTCCATCTCTAAGCTCTGCGAAAATTATTTTCAAGCACTCCATTCCTATTGGCCGGAGCTGACTTGATCGTCGGAGGATCCTATCGGAGCCACCCCCCATCGACTTCGGATGAAACTTTATTTTGTAGGTCTCCGACGGTGACCTCATCGACCTCCACTCCAGTAGATTCCAACGACGATCAGTTTCTACGTCAATAAATAATATTTTAAAATATTTTAAAATTTTTTAAAAAATAATATTTTAAAAATACAAGTAGGAAAGGGATAAGAAATGAAAATAATATTTTTTTAAAAAAATATTATTTTAAAAAATAAAATATTATAAAAATAATAATAATATTTTAAAAAATATTAATTTATTATTATTTAAAAAAATATATTATTTTCTAATTTTAAAAATAATAATATACTAATTTATTTTTTAAAAATAATATTTTTATTATTTTTTAAAAAATAATATATTTTGAGATCTGAATCGATCCATCGGATCCAATTAAATTTAATAAATTATCCATAAATAGAGCATAGTTTTCTATCGATTTGAAAGCCAAATCTTTACATTTATTAGTCTTCGAAAGTTTACAAGATACTAACGATAAAGTATATCACTTTTCATTCTTCTTGCCCTTTTCTTGAATTTCTATCTTCCTTGATTGGGGGGATGGTGGCACGGGCACTATGGACGAGCAAGGAGATAGGTAGCGGAATCGTGCCCTTCTGTCCTTCGAAATAAAGATAAATTTGATAGTATATTTTTTAAATATTTTTTTTAACTTTTTTTGATTATTGTTTATTTGGTATTCAGTTAGTTTTTTGGATGATACAAAGAATTAAGAATATTGATGTTCCGAGTATTCGGTAGGCAAGGAATTGAGAAAAGATGAGTGCTTAATTTTTTATTATTATTAATTTGAAACCTATCAAAATGGTGAATTGATTTATTTCTTTTTTTTAATTTTTTGTTCATTATCTTGCTGCATCAATATTTTCTAAAATCGGATAAGGTTATAAATCTTTTTTTAAATGATGGTTTCCTCTAGGACTGGAAGCCCGTGATATTGTAAACAACAACCTCCATGAACATAATGAGAAAAAAATTAGTCATAAAATTTTTTAAATATTTTTTAATAAAATTATTTTAATCTACTTAAGTTTTCATATCCATTAAATAATCTATCAATGAAAGTGGAGGGCTATTGCAAGCGTAGCAGCAACCCTTTCAAAATCCTCTTAATGATGTTTTTAGACTATAAAATTGATGAGAGGCTCTCCTAAACATATTCTCTTTACTTTTCTTGCCACTACCTCCTATGGGTCTTCATCATTGAAAAAGAGAAAAAAATTGAATAGCCTATAGAGGAAAAGATTTGGTCTTCTAAATTTTCCACCTTTGAATTTCTGTCTTTCTTGGTTGAAGGGATGGTGGCGGAGGAATAATGGATGAGTAAAAAGGTGGGTGGTGGAGTAGATGCGAATAAAGTATACTCTGAAAAAGTTAAGAGGAAGGGAGACGAGACATTCGAGAGCATCAAAAAAGTTAGAAGGAAGGGAGGGCAATGGAGAGTCAAAAAGATGACTTGCATGGAGAAGGAAGGTATGTACCCATTCATAATACAGGAGAGATGGAAGAGGGATTTTTTCTATTTCGGATCAGATCGGATGCCTTCCCTTTTTATTATAGGGTATGGGATTAAGAAAAGAAGGCTCGAAAGCTTTAATTAGAATGAGAAAATTTATAGAAAAAAATTAGAAAGTATGGATGGCACAGCATGGATTGTCTTATCGATTTCTTTCTATCCTTTACCCTATGTATACAAGGAAAGATTCGAACACTCAAGCACGAGAATAGCTGAAAAGAAAAGGTGAGGTCAGAAATTTTTTTTTAATTTTTTAATATGTTTGTTGCTAATTGCTGTTATTTTTTTGCATTGGGATTGAAGAAGTTGACAGTAGAGTGAAAATTGAAAAAGTGGAGCTAGAGAAGGTGACCTCTCTCATTAGTTTTTTTCTTACTGTAATATCAGAAATGTTCTGTTCTTTATGAAAAATGTAGGAGGGTTGCTGACCATGTTTTGGCAACCTTCCACTACTTCGTTTATAAACATCATGTGAGAAAGTAAAGGGACAAAGGGATGCTATCGTGCTATGGTAGTCTTCCTCAAAGTTCATATGAAAGAAAAAAATGCAATAGTTGCTATTAAGATCTAGGAGCCATACAGTGAAAAGGAAAAGAGAGTGGAGGTTGGTACTGCACCATAGTTGTCTTTCTGATTGTTGTTTTTTTTATGTTCAGTTAGTTTTTTGGATAATACAAAGGATTGAGAATGGTGGTATTTTGAGTATTTGGCAGGTAATGAATCAAAAAAAGATGAGTGCTGGATTTTTTTTGATATGAAACTAATCAAAATCGTAAACTAATTTTTTTCTCTTTTTTTTATATTTTTTCACTATCTTGCTGTATCAATATTTTCTAAAGATTGGATAAGACTATAAATTCTTTCTCAAATGATGGTTTCCTCTAGGATTGGAAGGCTGTGATCTTGCAAACAACAACCTCCTATGAACTTGATAAGAAAAAAATTAGATGCAAAATTTTTCAAAGTTTTTTTAGCAAAATTTTCTTAACCCACTTAAGCTTTTATGGCCATTAAATAATTCATCAATAACAGTGAAGGGTTGCTACAAGTGCAGTAGCAACCCTTTCAAAACTCTTAGATGATGCTTTTAAACTATAAAACTAATGAAGACTCTTCCAAACACATTCTTTCCTACTTTTCTTGCTACTACCTCGAGCAGTAGTTTCACCACTCCAATAGTGGTGGTAACTATAATCATTGTGCAGGCGGCATTATAGTGCAAAGCTGACGAGTAGCGAGTAAAGCACTGGATTCATTGTTGGAGCTAGAAAGTGGAGGATGCATCGGTAGTTAAAATCCAAGCCAGTTTCCAAGGTTATCTGATGAGGCTTCTCTCTCTTTCTCTCTCTTTTATGCTTAAATCAATAGAAATTTTAATCTATGAAAAGAAGATATACTTAAAATCTTGAAATTTAATTCATTACTTCTATCATTTTAAAAGCATTTCTCTTTTAAAAAGAAATACCTTTATATTTTTTAATATAAAGCTGAGTGATTTTTTAGCTTCTTCTTGGTCTATTTTTGTGGCTAATTAATTTCTAATTTTGCTAGATTTTAAATAAATTATGAAATTATGTTGGGCTATGAGTGATTCTTTCACAATCTCTAACATCAAATCTTTCTGAAGTATAATTCATTGATCACCTAAATAAAAATTTTGGAATTTCCTTCGATCGCTAAAGGATTAGATTCTGTATTCTCCTTTGGTAGGGTGAGCTAATTGCATGATTCTAATGGATCATATTATCTCAGAGTTATCATTTTGCGTAGCTTAATACTCCGCGATATATATCTCATGGATCCGGACCCTTGATTTGGTCTTGCTTATTAGACTCGGAGGACTCCTGAGCGGTGCGGGTGTCAGCTTCGAGGGAGTACTCCTAATCTCTCTCTCTCTCAGTTTCATTAGATTAACGAAGCCTTTGGTATAAACATTCTCCACTCTTCCCCTCTTTTCTTCCTAAAATCCCTTGAGAAAATTTTAAAATTTTTCATATTGGTATGTTTTTAAGAAAAAATAGCTACTATGAAAATATTTCATTCAGATTGAATGCTCCATTTTTTTTTCTTTGGATTGATTTAAACTTATCAATTTTAAATTTTTAATTATTATAAAATAAAAAGAAAGTACCACTTTGAATAAGCGTTAATATTCCATTTTGATTATGAAAAGTCAATTACTGTGAAAGAGTTTTCTATGAGAAAGGCAATAGTTGTTTATGAAGGAGTGCTTATGAAAAAAGATAAATATTACTTTTTTCTTTATTATTTTTATTATTCAATAACTAAAAGTTTTAGGAGTAGTTCATAAATCCATCATGTCTTCTATTCACCAACTTATGTTAATATATATATATATATATATATATATATATATATATATATATATATATATATATATATATATATATATATATATATATATATATATATTAGGATCTAAAGCAAGTTTAGAGGATGGGGGTGCTAAGTGCATTTCAATATTTCATACCGGCTCTATGAAGTTAGTTATAATAAGATAGTCTTCTCTTCTTTCGGTATTCTATTTTTGACTAATGCTTATCTTTTATTTGCATATTATTAATGCTTTTTAATTATCAAGAGTAACACTATTTTTTTAATTATTGTACATGAATATTAAAATTAAAATGATGAATATATTTGGAGGAACCAAATGGTATCTTTTTTTGTTTCTATTTGAATGTATCTTGGAATCAAATTTGATCTAATAAATTATTGAATTCTTTTATCATTTGAAATATACAATATAAAACCTAATCTGAAATTTTGAATGAGCTATGCACGGGAGTATATATTATTTATTTTTTTCATGTACTTATTTATAGGATACCAATAAAGTATAAATATTGGTATATGATATATTTAATTAGTGCATTATATTTGATAAGATCAAAAAAAATTTATATTTATTTGTACTTGATATCTTATCTAAAACTTATTTTTAATTTTTTTTATATTTTAAATAATATTTGGTTGAAAAAAATTTAGGTTTTTGGATCTTTTTATATATGAATTTTTTAATTATAAATAAATATATGGATCATGAAATTCATATTAATTTTGATCATGAAAAATGAATCATTTAAGAATCCTTTAATATTAATTTATCATTTAATCCAAATCAAATAAACAATCTAATTTTCATAATGGTTTTGTATTTCATAATTATTCTTTTTAAAATTTTTAAAATTGATTTAAGAATTTATGTCTAAATGTATAAAATATATAGATTTATTATATATAGTTGAAAAAATATTAGAAAATTAAAAAAAATTGATTGTATTAATGGGATAATACTAATTCATCCAAAAAAATTATCTTTTAATATTTTAAGATCAATTTTAAGATTTTATATATAAATCTATTATATATGGTCCAAAAAATATGCAAAGATCAGTATAAATAAAATTGATAGTTTTGGTTATATGAAATTATCATATATGCATATTGTTGGGGATAAATTTCATTTCCTTCGAAGTTCAGTCTGAAGCTTAGCCTAATGCAACTAAAAATTATAGAAGAGCTTCAATCAAAAATTCTCTCCCTAACAGTCGAATTCATTCAGTGGCCGAACTACCCAGCAGCCAAATCCGATCGAACTTCTCAGTAATCGAGCTTCTACCCATCCTTCATTCAGCAACCGAGCCCCAGCTGGACTCCTCCAGCAGTTGGACTTCTATGAAAATCGAACTCCTTTCGGACTCCTCCAGCAGCCAGACTTCTATGGAAGCTAAATTTCTTTCGGACTCCTCCAGCAGTTGGACTCTATGAAAGTCAAACTTCTTTCGAACTCCTCTAGCGGTCGAATTTCTATAGGAGCCAAACTTCTTTCGGATCGTTTCTTCAGACAGATTCCTACAGGCGATCCCATTATTGAATGATTACAATCGATATTTATCAGGACAATCACGAACATCATTCATTAGGATAATTATGATTGTCATTTATCAGGACAATCATGATTGTCATTTATCAAGGATGGTTACGACAGTCATTAATCAAGGCAGTTATAACAAGCTCCGTCTATAAAAAGAGACCCTTCAGATATATTTTCTCTAAGCTTTTTTCTCCTTTCCGAAACTCTGCCGAACTTCTCTCTGAGCATTCCATTTCTATTGGTTAGAGCTAACTTGACCATCGAAGGATCCTACCGGAGCCACCAACATCGACTCCAGACGAAACTTTATTTTGCAAATCATCGATGGTGACCTCGTCTTCCTCGACTCTAGCTCGATTCGACATCAACCAAATTCTGTACCAACAGAATTGGCACTAAAGGAAGGGCCCTATGTTCTTGAGGTTCCCTTGATCTTAAAGAAGTGTTCAGCAGCGATCTAGAGTTTTTTTCCCAAAAAAAAAGCCTCTTAGAAAAGCTTCAACCCGACGATCAACGGCCTCTGCAACCAGATTCCGTCTAGATATATTAGTTTTCGCTCTAGCTTTGGTAACTCAAGCCCCACCTGTAGTCATAGTGGATTCGGAGTAATTTAACCTGCTGATGCAGCGGATTGAGGGCCTCACTGAGATGGTGCAGGTCATGCGGCAGCCTCCAATGATGACTCCACCAAGAAACCCACCATCAGGTTGTCGAGAATCGATCCCAAGGAAGAGCATTTGGGCTAGCATGCTCGTCGCCATTAGAAAGAGAAAACAGAGAGTAGAGGATCTAAGTTTGGATCATGGTTCTCCTCCGGAGGAGACCTTCTCCATCTATAGTCGGAAGACCTCCAAAGTCTGCGATCGAGATGACATCCTCAATCATAAACTACGGGAGTTGGACTAACGGATTGAGAAGCTCGGTCACGTCGTCTTAGCTCACCATGACGACATCTACACCGATCCTTCTTTCTCTTCCCAAATTATGTAAGAGTCCATTCCACCGAACTTCAAGCTCCCTCAACTTGAAAGCTACGATGGAACTTTTGATCTGGTTGATCATCTGAAGGTCTTCTGGACCATGATGCTGCTTTATGGTGCACCAAACGCCATATTATGCCGAGCTTTTCCATCTACCTTGAGAGGGGCAGCAAAAAATTGGTACTTAGCATTGAAGCTAGGTACGATCTTCTCTTTTGACCAGATGAGCCATCAGTTCGAGGCTTACTTCGTCAGCAGCCAACGTCCGCGCTGAGGTTCGGATTCCCTGATGAATGTCAAGTAGAAGCAGGGAGAATCCATTCGGGCTTATATCATCCAGTTTAATGCCGCGGCATTGAAGGTCTGGGATCTGGATCAGTCTGTTGCAATGACCGCGCTCAAAGATGGCCTTCAGAAGAATGATTTACTATTTTTCCTGAAAAAAAAGTACCTTAGGGACTTTGCCGATCTGCTAGCCTGGGTCGAGAGATATGCCCGTGCAGAAAAAGCCTTCAAGTTGAAGGATGAAGAAGTCGCAGGAGAGCAGTGGACGAACGAGTCTAATAGACCCGCCATCGTTGGAAGGCCGAGTGAAGTTCGACCGTGCTCACGGACTCCCTCAGAGCGCAAGCGAGCCCAAACTCCTCAAGCTCGTCATCAAGAAAGCCCTGACAAAAGGGCGCGAAGAAGTCCTCCTTCCGAAAGGTTCCACAATTACGCCCCCTTAACGCTCCTCAAACTCAAGTTCTGTCGGAAATTAGGAACCAGCTACCAAAATCAGAAGAATTATGATCTCCCCCAAACAAGCGCGATCGAAGCAAGTACTGCCTCTACCATCACGACTACAGCCATGATATTGAAGAATGCGTTCAGCTCTGAGATGAAATCAAGGGGCTCATCAGGAACGCTAGCCTGAAGTAGGAGAAGATCGATCGAGGGTGCTGCTACAGCCAGAACCACAATGACAGAGGAATAACAGAAAGGTCGGTCGCCTTCCGTATCATCGACGCCACATCTGGGAGGAGCTTGGTACTTTGGCGATCCATCATCTCCAGCATCAAAGCCAAGAGGAGCTCGCTCTAAATTATGTGATGATAGGGAAGAAGCAAAAACTATATAATGATAGAAAAAACTATATAAAAACTATGCAAAAAACTATGTAAAAACTATATGATGATAGAAAAGAAGCAATCAATAGTGGCTGTGTTAGGAATAGAAGGAGAACCTCATCCTAACATGAGCCGATCAAAGTCCTTCAACCTCAGCTAGAGATGAGATATCTCTCGAGCGATCGAGTCAACCTCGATTAGAGATAAGATATCTCCCGAGCGTCCGAGTCAACCTCGGCTAGAGATAAGATTTCTCGCAAGCGCCCGAGTCAACCTCGGCTAGAGATAAGATCTCTTCCGAGCGACCGTGATAACCTCGGCTAGAAATAAGATCTCTTTCGAGCGACCGTGCCAACCTCGGCTAGAGATGGGATCTCTTTCGAGCATCCGAGTCAACCTCAGCTAGAGATGAGATCTCTTCCGAGTGTTCGAGTGAACCTCGGCTAGAGATAAGATCTCTTTTGAGTGATCGAGTCAATCTCGGCTAGAGATAAGATCTCTCCTGGCCATGTTAGAAACAGGAGGAGAACCTCGTCCTAACATAAGCAAGTCGAAGGCATCGTTTATTTTAGACGAGATGGGGGGAGAGGCCCTGACAATGACCCTTATGTCCCCCATAGCCTATTGGGAACAGGAAGAGAACCTCATCCTAACGTGAGCAAAGTCGAAGGCCTCATTCATTTTAGACGAGATGGGGGAGAGGTCCTAACAACGGCCCTTATGTGCCCCCATAGCCTGTTAGGAACAGGAGGAGAACCTCATCCTAACATGAGCAAAGTCGAAGACCTCGTTCATTTTAGACGAGATAGGAGGAGAGGCCCTAATAACGGCCCTTATGTGCCTCCACAGCCCATTAGAAACAGGAGGAGAACCTCATCCTAACGTGAGCAAAGTCGAAGACCTCGTTCATTTTAGATGAGATGGAGGGAAAGGCCCTCACAACAGCCCTTATATGCCCCCACAGTCCGTTAGGAATAGGATGAGAACCTTGTCCTAACGTGAACAAAGTTGAAGACCTCATTCATTTTAGACGAGATGGGGGGAGAGGCCCTAACAACGGTCCTTATGTACCCCCATAGCCCGTTAGGAATAGGAGGAGAACTTCGTCCTAACGTGAGCAAAATCGAAGACCTCATCCATTTCGGTCATTTTAGACAGGATGAGAGGAAAGGCCCCGAAGACGACCTCATTGTGCTCAATAACAACAGAAGACGAGATCTCCCCCGAGTCTCAACTACACTTTCAACCTCGATTGGAGACAAGGTGCATAGCCTTGAAGAGGACTTCGATAGTCGCCCTTTTTGTACTTCCTTTCTTCGAGTTTCAAACTCGAGAGTGGGGGGACTATTGTTGGGGATAAATCTCGCTCCCTTCGAAGTCCAGTCTGAAGCTTAGCCTAATGTAGCTGAAAATCATGGAAGAGCTTTAATCAGAAATTCTCTCTTTAGCAGTCGGGTTCATTCAGTGGCCGAACTATCCAACGGCCAAACCCGGTCGAACTTCTCAGTAACCGAGCTTCTACCCACCCTTCATTCAGCAATCGAGCCCTAGTCGGACTTCTCAGCGGACGAGCCCCAGCTGGAATCCTCCAGCAGTCGGACTTCTATGAAAATCGAACTCCTTCCGGACTCCTCCAGTAGCCAGACTTCTACGGAAGCCAAATTTCTTTTAGACTCTTCCAGCAGCTAGGCTTCTACAGAAGCCGAACTCCTCTAGCGGTCGGATTTCTATAGGAGTCGAACTCCTTTCGGATCGTTTCTTCAGACGGATTCCTACAGGCGATCCCATTATTGAATGGTTAGCATTTATCAGGACAATCACGAACATCATTCATTAGGATAATTATGATTGTCATTTATTAGGACAATCATGATTATCATTTATCAAGGACGGTTACGACAGTCATTAATCAAGGCAGTTATAACAAACTCTGCCTATAAAAAGGAACCCTCCAGATACGTTTTTTCTAAGCTTTTTTCTTCTTTCCAAAACTCTGCCGAACTCCTCTCCGAGCATTCCATTTCTATTAGCCAGAGCTAACTTGATCGTCGGAGGATCCTACCGGAGCCACCAACACCGACTCCGAACAGGACTTTATTTTGCAGGTCACCAGCGGCGACCTCGTCTTCCTCGACTCCAGCTCGATCCGGCGTTAACCAAATTCTGCACCAATACATATATATATTATTAAAATAATAATTTTAAAATTATGGATTATATTTTTAATTAATTTTAAAATTTAATATTAAATATTTAAAATTATGGGTTATTTTTTAAATTATTTTAATTTATATTTTATTATGGAACTCAATTCAATAATACTCTAATAATTTTTTTTAATATTCATATTTTTTATTTAGATGGAGGAGTTATGATAGATGAATATAAGTTAAATAGCTAATAAAAATATTATATAAAAAAAATTATATATTAATAAAATATTTTAAATTTTTATTTTGACTCAAGATAAATCCCGCCGCGAAGCGCGTGTTACACATTAGTTTTACATGGTAGGCTCATTTTATCTAATAACTATTTTTGAGCTCATGGGTTCTAGTTTTGATCATATTAAAAATATATATATATAAATAATAAAATAATATTTATTTTATTTTATATTTTTAATTATCTATATAAATAGATTTTAATTATAAAAATATAATAATATCATACATTAATAATATAATTTAATTTATATAAATAAAAATTAATATAATTTTTCAAAGCTTTAATTTAGTGTTTGAAGGATTGTTAAATAAGAGAACATATGGCATAGAAAAAATTGCTTACGTGGATAATCTAAATATCAAGAACCTTTCTTATAGTTTTTGTTTTATAATATATATATTAAATTTTTCTTGAGAGAGAGGGAGCCGTCGAGAGCTAAAGAAAAAAAAATTGAAAAGCTAGATTTTTTAAATTTTTTTTGAAAGTCTTTTTAACTTTATTATTCTTAAAAAATACATTTTTTGTTTTAAAATTTATGAAATTTCTTTTAAAAAAAACTAACTCGGCTTTAAGCTTAAACATAAGGTAGTAAGATAGATAAATGTAATGCATACGGTCCGAATGGGATATCTCGTAGCATAACACATTACTTAAGGATACGTTCGATTATATTTTTTGATTTTTAATTTTTAATTTTAAAAAATATTTTTTATTATTTTTATTTTTATTATTAAATAAAAATAAAAAAATAAAAAATATGTTTGATAACTACGTTGCTATAAAATAAAAGATAATTATATATAAAATAAAAAATAAAAATAAAAAAAATTATTTTGTATATAAAATAATTATTTTAATATTTTAATTTTTACTTTTTATTTTTTATGATCTTATCAAATATTATTTTTTAATTTTTATTTTTTAAAAATTAAAAAATAAAAAAAAATATTTTTTTAATGACTAACTAAACGCACCTTAAGTAAACTAATACCTGCAATTAAATGCCGGAACTACTTTAGAACCATCTTTTAAATCCCTCCAAAATCTGTCTCTGATTTCGGGTTGGACGGTCCCTCCGTCCTTCCGTCCCCTGATCTTTAGAAACCCCATCACCTACCTCTTCTCTAGCCTACAATGGCTTCCATTCCTCCTTCCACTTGAGCTTTCGCTGCCAACGCCTCATCGCTCCCTCCCCCGCTTCCACTAAATCCCTCTTCTTCCTACCGAGAAGACTCAAATCCTTGAGAACCGTCCTCTCTTCTTCCGGCGAGGAAGCGCCCGGCTCGATGAAGCTCGCCTTTGCCAAGGCCGAGGGCTACAAGAAGGACAAGAAGAAGAATTTGAGCCCAATCCCGGAGCAAAACCTAGTCCCCCAGTCCAATGGTGGTGCTAACGGGACTGCCGATCCGGACTCTGACATCCCACAAGTCGTTAAGCTCGCCTTTGAGAAAACCAAGGAGTATAAAAAGAACAAAAGAGCTAGGGTCGGGGACGGGAATGCTGCCGCCGGAAAGCCGAGCCATTCTGGTATTATTTGAAACCTGGTCCATTAATAGTTTAGTTAATGTTCGAATGAGAATTTTTTGCTTCATTGTATTGGCCTCTAATTAGTGTAGAATGAAAGACGGTGATTCCTAAAGTTTTGATTATTGACGAAGATTATTATCAGTTTTGAAGGGAGTTCAAAAAAAAAAAGATTTTTGATCCGCAAGATGTCATTTTGATTCTCCAGTTAATGAGATTTTTTAATGCAGTTCGTTGTTTTGCAATCTGGTATCGATATGTTATTCGGAATAAATCGAGTGTTTGAACCAGAAATATTGGATAAGAATATTTGGACATGCTTGATCTAGGATTTAGGGTGGTCTGCCACCATTCTCTTATTTGCACAGCGGGAGAATGTATCCATGCATTTTTCTCCTAGGTGTTCCCGATGCTGTAGTTTTTCTTTTTCTTTTTACTTTTTTTTTCGTTAAATTTCTCTAGGTAGGTCAAATCTGCAGAAATTAAGTAATACCTGTGGGATTTTGGAGGGCTAAAGACCACATATTACTTAATAATTAGAGGAGATTCCAATGTTGATTCCATGGGATTAAGTGCAGCATAGCCTGGAAGACTCAAAAAAAGAAAGGAAAAAAAAGAAAGAAAATGCTCCAGGATGTAGCAATATGCTACATTTATCAAATTATATCTGCGCAAAGCTTTCGAAGGACTAGATATTAGAACGATGATCTTAGGTCATTTTGCTGGTCGACATTTATATATGGACAAAGTGCTAAAAAATAATTAATAATTGGTTTTCCTGCATAATTTTGTGAAAAGCTTAAATGCCTCTACATGATTAAATTTTTCAAGAATCTGTGCTGTTTATAGAAGACCAGCCAATTAATTATCTGCACCAAAAAGGTGTTTTTACAATACTTGAACTAGAAATCTACAAACAAGGATCAGTCCTACTGTATGAGAATCTCACGTGAGATATTGGTAGAAGTTTTCAAAAAGTATAAGGATATGGTGACGTTTGTTGAGTAAGTTGATGAAGGAGGCTTTATGGTTAATAATTAACAATCACTGAATACCACTTAGTTTCCAGGGGAAGAGATTAGGTCCTTAGGATGTGAAATATAGGATTCCTGAAAATCTTTTGGTTTCAAGCCTTTTATAAATTTGCACAACAGCCTGTCACACAATGGCAAGGAGCTATAATGCATGTTGTTAGAGGTCTATGCATGCCAAGGTCACTGATCTGGATGATCGTCAGACACTTTTTTTGGTTAGTAATGTCGACAAAAATTTGTTTAATGTCTAGGCACGTGCAATGGTAGTCAAGGGCAATTTGTAGTAGGTTGCTGGTGAAGATTGAAGAAGAATGAATTCGATTGCATTTTTTTCTAGATTGCTCCTTTTTGTCAAAGACTGTGGTTGACCTGTTTTCAGTTTGCATTCTCTTTCTGTCAGTTGCAATATTTTTATTGTACATGATAAAAGTAAGGCTGGCCTGTTTACCAGTCCCATCAGCTGGTTTCACAAGTAAAATGAAAAGTCAATAGGCGGACTGGAAATTACATCTTTTACCTTTGAGCCTATGACTCAATTTTGATAAGATTGGTGCTCGTAACCCATGGTGGACCGTGATTGAATGTTTCATCCTTAACGAAAAGGGGAGTTAAATTAGCAGGTATCAGAAAATGGAAAAAATGCTAAAGGAGATACTTCTGTACCATTTCTATAGGACAAAATGCCAGTAAAGATCTCACCATCTAAACTTGACACTTAGGCAACAACAAGGAGAAGCCCTTAATATTTTCCCAAACTGGAGGACCTTCTGACAATTTTTGAAGCTCCAATTGTTGGACTCTGATTAAGTCTAGCTAGAGAACCATTGCAAATTGTTTGTTGAGATGCTGACATTCAAATGTTCAATGCCTTCTGGATGAGTCTACAAAAATGTTAGTTCTTTGAAATTTGTGAAACAAGTTAAGATGTGTTGCTTTTTGTGGCATAAACCATGGAATAAATGTAATAGTGTTATCTTTATGATTTTAAAGGTCATCCTTTCATGTAGAATGGGAACATTGATAATATAAGACCGCTAACGAGAAGTCAGTTGAATGTTGAAAGCGTATGATGCATTACTTCTTTCTTTCTGTCTTTTGAAACTTTTTAATATGGGTGTTTATATTCCAAATAAACCTGCTTTTGAAATACATCAGTTAAATACGAGCCTGAAAGTTAGTTTGTCTGAGACAAAAGTGGCAAATAAACTACATTAGTTACTGAGTAATTTAGATTGAAAGATCGGATTTTCTTTCAGTGAGCATAATATTCTAATGATATCAGATCCACTTAAAGTTGTTTCTTTGGGCGAGCATCTTAAGCCTAAGATAAAAGGTGCCGCTGTAAGAGCCAGACCTTTTATATTATACTTCTCTTCATGTTTCTAAACCATAATTTATTTACATGTTGTCAGTGTCTTGAATCCACAGAGGAGGTGGTGATTAATGTTCAGCAATAAATCAAGGAATAAAAAATTCAGATATTCAGATAGTCTGACTTATTTTTCTACTTCAGGCTATGGAAACGATGAAAGTCACAAGCTCATCCTTGTCACAGAGAACTGGCTACGATATGTATTTTGATGCATTTGTAGAAAATAAGAATAACTACACTTCTGCACCTGAGTAACAAAATGAAGGTGCACTAGGACAGGGCCTTTCATACATCATATTTCTTATGTCTCCCATATTTTTCTTGCTACTTATTGCTGTAAGAAAATCCTTTGGGCTTTAATTCCTACAATCTGCTCATTAGATGTCCAAAAAAAACCTGCTATTCTTTGTTCATATATATGATTAATTATTCATTTCTATGTCACATGTTATTAAAACTCATGTTGATTGACCACTCCTATATATGAAGATAATAGTGGATATGGTGAAGAGCCGTCTAGCAGCATTACATACGAAAGACTATTTTCCCCAATTCTTTACTTAATCTCATGACTTCTAATCAACAAGGTATGAGGGACGTCCTTTGTTTGTTGACGTTAGCTGAAGATTGGCTCACACTTACCTATGCAAACTTGCACTTGTATCTTCAATTATCTGGAGTGAAATTCTCTTCTAGAAAGGACTGTTCAGCCGTGTTTTCATTATTCAAGAAATTTGCCTTGGATTTTGGATGACTTGTAGAAGCCCTCATTACATGCTGAAAGTTAATAAGATGCAGACTAAGCTTCATCCATTATGGTTATGGACTAAAATGGACTCTGGAACTTATCTATAGGGTCATGGTCATTCTAGGTCCATCAGTTTGATCGGCAATGTTGTTTATCATTGGAAGCTAAGCAGATATTGGAATATCTCGATGATCTTTGAGCAACTACCAATTATTTATGCCATATAGTCTCATATTTGAGATCACAATTCCTTCACAACTCTTATCAACATGGTGAATCAAAATCCATACAGAATCAGCAAAAGGAGCATTTTGATAAAATCAACTTAGTGATATGGTTTTAATGGTAATTACAAAAGTTTGCCGTGTGCAATACACACATGGTTTGGAGGGACAACACCTCCGGCATAGCTTCATCAACACCCTCAGGAGTTTAACAGTAGAATACATATGTATGCATGCTCCGTGGCCATAGGGGAGGTTTTATAGTTGTCCAGTTATGTTCTGGTGATGTCACACAAATGGTCGGAAGTGGGTTTTCCTTTTCTTTCTTCTTTCTTTATTTTCATTCTTAAATGGTTGCCGTTGTAGCTTGTTGTTTGCCTTCTACAATTATATTTGATTATTTTTACATCCAATTAGCAACTTCAATTTTGATGGACTACTAATTGCCATAATTTTACTCGGCATGATCATTTTCTCATTGTTCTTTAATTGCAATTGGTCTAACAGGTTGTTTTATTGGACCTTTACCCTTAACCTTACTTTTATGTGAGAAATGCTAAGGTGCACCATATTTTCTGCTCCATTTCTGATCAGATATGGTGCTCAGTGAATGGGCCTAGTTCCACCTGATGCACCAATCTCTGACTGCCACATAAGATGGCGAACTGAGTAGGAAATAGAGCAGCAATTTGTGGCAGTACTAGAAGGTTAACCTCCACATCATTGGAACCTATTTCACAACATTAACATTGTAAAACATGAAAAAATATGGGTCCTGCGCATGATGTCATACTGCATTATGGTGCACGCCTGTGATAGGGACTTCTCCATGATGATTGTGTTGGTGGCCCCTATCAAATAACCCCCAAGAAAAGACAACTGTCTTCCACAATGGGAGGGGTATGGTGTTCTATTGCAGCTGTTACATGTTCTTGTTGAAAGTTATACCATGGAATCCTATGCAGGCCATGGTCCTTGGATTCCTCTGGTCTTATCGTTGAAGGCTAGAATGTCTTCCACAATTCTGTCAGCGCTCTTGTTTGGTAAACTCTCAAATAACTTTTATTCCCTGGCATTAGAAGCTTTCCAATCCAAACTCTTGTTACAAGAGAAAGAGAGAATAAACTAATTCTCCAGTTTATCCATTCATTATCAGATTTATTTGACTTAGTTATCCTAAATCATCATTACAGGAAAAGAAATTGCAGTAATATTCAAGATCATCTTGGTGGTGATTCTATTTCAATTGTGGATAGAAATGGCTTATTTTAAGATAGGCTTCTTTGAACCAAACAGAGCATTGTAATGCTGGTAACCAAATGCTCTTCTTGGCTTTTTCTTTTTCTCATGGTATTGATTTTTATCATGATTATAGGTGGTGAAAATTGCAAATGATGTTTTGATAATTTCAAGCTGTAGGAAAGTATGCAGGCTTGCATTCATATCAACCATACAAGGTATTGAAAAATTGCCGTTCCTTGCCTAAATGGAGAAATCTCACTACCATAAATTTATAAAATTTAATATCATCAATTATTTAGATTTACATGTGTTCTTTGCATAACTTGTTCTAAATCATTAGTGCTATACAAGATGAACAATATAGAAGCATCCCAATAGAGAATCTCTTTTGAACAGTGAATTGCTTGGAGGTTTTGTAGGTTGGGTTTATCAATTTATATATTTTTATTACTCTTTAATTCACTTATCTTATCTTATTACCATCCACCTATGACTTAACAGGTTAACCAGGGTTCTAGGTGTTCTATCTTTTTGCTGTCATTTATAATATCTGTATTGGTAATAATTTTTTTCAATAAAAAATGAAAGGCCTTGTCAAGCTCTTATTCAAATTATCTTCTCTTTATAAATATTCTGAATTACGAATATTCAATATTGAATCGGATAAGATATCCTTATATCACCGTTTGCAAAATTCGAATGTACGCCGATGTAAGGTGAGTCGGTCGGTGTCAGAGATCATTGGACCATTTGATAATCTCGTGTAGCACCATCCATTAATCATGAATCAAGATGCAAACAAGATATAGATTTTGATGCTCATGCACCAGTGCTACGTGCACCACGTAAAATTATGCTGTAATTTTTTAATGATCGGAGATTAATGCTGTCTGAGATTTTCAGGTGATTCGAAGGGCATATTGACCCAACCTGATTCACCAGGGAGGGGCCATCTTGAGGTTCATGATAAGTGCGCGAGATTGTTGCGTACGGTGCTGAAAACAAAGTTGGGGATATCTAAACCTTGCCCAAAATCACCATGCATTCAGTGTGGAGCCATGGGGGAAGCGGAACCATCGTCACAAGTTTGACATTTGAGAATAATTTGGTAGAGTTCAAGAGTTCAAGATTCAAACAATTCGGTAAACTTGAAACAAATTGAGAAAAAATTGAATATATAATTATTTAAGCATTTTTATAGTTAATTTCTATCCCTATCAAGAAAAAATTTTGAAAAGAAAATGCATTGAAAGTTTAGGATTTTTTTTTTTTTTGGTATTCAAACCGAGGGAAATAAAGAGAGTGCTAACACTTCGAACATGCAATGGAATACTTTAATTATATAAATTAGAAAGAAGAAATTTCGTTTCAGGTGAGTGGAGAGGCATGGGGCAAACCGTTATATTTGGGGTTTCTCTTTTTACTTTCTTATGAATTTATCTATATATTTTCTCAACCTCATCCGATCTACCTGTTTGTTTTATTTGTTTTCCGATCCCCCACGTCCGTCCATCCGTTTTTATTTGTTTTCCGATCGCCCACGTCCGTCCGTCCGTATTCTTTTCAGCGCTGGCAATCGGCATTTTTAACGATTTGTTTATAAAATTTGACTTTTATGAACAGTTTTTTGATCACGAACAGAATAATACGGTCATTACGAAAATCACGAATTATTCATTTTTTTTTGAAAAAATATGACATGTCGTATCCATCCACGAAGGTGGTTTTTTGTTGCCCCAATTTTTTATTTGAAATGATAAAAGCTTGTTTGATTTGCATGAAGTATTTTTACTTTCTGCAAGCTTATTTTTGAGAAGCTGGTTTGATGCATGAGATAATATTTTTGACATATTTGATGGATCATAGAAAAATAATTTATTCTAAAATATCTTTTATGTGATTGAGCATTTTTAGGAAAAATTGTATGAAATATTAGATGCTTAATATTTATTTAAAAAAAATTTATCTAATTTTTTATTTTATTATTATTTATAAATAAAAAATTATGATGATCGGGAATATGTACGGTGAAAGAGAATTTGAAGCATTGTGGTGTAAAAAATATTCATTTTAATGAATTAAAAAATATTTTTGAAAAAAAATTAAATTTTATTTTATAGAAAAGTTAAGAATCTATGTTGCACATGAATTTTTTTTATAAAAAATTAAAATTTTATTCATACGAAAAAACTTTTCCAATCAACTTCAATCAATATTTTTTTCGGTTTCCGTTGATCATACATTTCTCCCTACTCTTAACCAAAAGTCCCAAAGAGAACGAAAAATTTACTGGTCGGTTACATGGGGCCCAACTTGTAGCGACTCTTCGGTACCATCACAATCCCTCGACGGTGGCTGACGGTTCCATTCATTAAGTCAATATTGCCTCCTTGTAATAAATCTTCCGTGGTGTACACTTTGCATTGCAGAATATTCTCCATAACCTTCGTCGGTAGATAAATAACCGTGAAATAAAATGATTTTATGTGTTACAGTACGAATTGCACACTGCAGAAGATGCTGGATCGAGAAGCCTGATAGAAATTTTAATTATGAAAATATTTTCTCCGTAAATATCATTCATGATGATTGGCTCTCATATAGAACTGAAGTGTTGTGTCCAAAAATTTTTTTATTTTTCCTGCTCTGAGTCATACGAGAGCAAATTACCATGGATGAAATCTATGGAGCTATGCCATCTATGGTGTAGAATTTCTTTTTTTTTTTAATTAATATGTTAGCAGAGACTGTCATCTTTCCATGGGTTAAACGACTCTGGATCCTCTCTTGTTACTGGGGAGATCCAGTGTAGTCCATAGGCAGCAGGGAAGTGCGCTGGTTCTATTCAATTCAAACACAAACTAGAGAAGGCTGAACTCTCTTTAACTGATTGTATGCGGTTGCATCGTTCTGCATGAAAATTTGGAATTGACTAACCATTCGCTACTCGTTGGTGTGCGAGGATAAATGTTTTCGAGATGCACGGTACGATAGACCTTCATGCACATGAATCTTAGTTTAGTGCTGAATCACGAAGAGGGTACTAATGCTGCATGAAATGCTTTTATATATATATATATATATATATATATATATATATATATATATTGGGCTCCGATCGATTAGAATCTAATTTACATCCGATTGAATTTTCGATTGGGATGCATTTTTGAGCATACATTTGAAAAGGCACGTTGGCTGAAAAAACATGCCTACGCTTGCGCCTGAAAAAATTCAGAAAAAAAAATAAATCTGTTGTTTGAAAAAAAAATTAAAAAAAATATCTAAAAAATCAAAAAAATTTAGAAAAAAAATCTATTTTTTAATATTTTTTTAGTTTTTTTTATTTTTTTTTATCTGGAGATACGTGTAGGTATAAAAGGAGGCAATCCACAACAAAGTGTGTGGGTACCTTTTAGCAAAGCAGTTCAAGGTAAAAAAAGGATTGGTTGCTTGAGTTTTCACACATGTCAAAGAAGCTTTTGAGCCAAAGCTGTGACCACCGAGGGACTCCGACCAGTGGTATTTTATTTGACGCATCAAGGTTGTTTGTGATGGAGGGCGTGGGTGACCATAGTAATTGTCATTGCATGGTGGCTGGATCTGATAGAGAATTTGCTTGCACGGAGTAAGGATAGGTGGGGTGGTTGGCTAAACTTTTAATTTGTGATTAGAGCCCCAAATCCCATCACCATTTGCTATCGGGCAATGTGAATTAGCTATCACCAATAACTACCTCGTCAGTCACACCTTGTTACCTTTTGAGAGGGTGAAGGAATTCATGTGATACTGGAGGTTGGGTTGGGTTGCATTGTTAGGTTCCCCAATTTTTTTTGACTGGAAATAGCTTTGAAGAAACAAAGAAAGTCCCTTGCCAATGACCCGTTGCTTTTGACCAGCAATTGCATGCTTCCATAAAGTCTTACGTCACCGACGATGGTATATCACCGGCTGCTCACGGTAAGCCAAAATACCATGCGAGTTCGCCAGGTATATCCATGTGCAGCCATGCTCCTGTGTACGATAAGACAATTTTAAGGGTTGGTATTTTAATATTTAATTTTTTTTCATTATAAAATATTAATTTATAAAAAATCTTAGCTTTGGAGAGAGAGAGAGAGAGAGAGAGAGAGTAAATACATACTATACTTTAATGTACCTTCACTCAAATCTAACCGGATCCTATATTAATGATTTAAGTTATTAAATATAATTTATAATATTTAAATTACTTACATATCATAAATAATGTATTAAAAAATATTAATTTATGCATCAAATGATAAAAAAATAAATAATCTAAATTATATATATATATATATATATTATTTTTTATTTTTTATTTTTTCTATGATTGATGCATTTGTTGAAGGTTTTTAGATAATATAATATTTGATAGATAAATAATTTAGTGTCAGTAGATACGGCTCCAACAAATTGATCTAGAATTTATTAAATCTACATGAAAATCTACTCTCTTGCTCTTGTTCTCTCTGTATTAACTATAATATATCAAAAATATAAGATAAATTAAATTCCGATCGATCGAATTCTAATTTATATTCGATCGAATTAGATCGATGTGTATCTCTAAAATATTTCTAAAAAGCAAACGAAAAACTTCTCATATCCGTTAGCTAAAAAAAAAATATGGATGTATGAAATACGTATGAAATATAAAGTCTGAAAGTGCTTTCATGGAGCATGACTTCATGCTTCACGAAGGCACCTTCAACGTACGAAGGTTCATCAAGATGCCACCTGTCTTTTCAAATTCCTCTTTTCCACTAGCTATAAATATTAATTAAAAATAATAAATACTAACTTCTACTAAAATAAATACAAATCATCATAGAATAAACAAAAATACTAAATAATAAATATAATTTTTTTTATTATATATTATTTATATTTATTTTATAAAATATATATTTATTTTAAATAATTTATATTTATTTAATATTTAGATGATACGAAGGCATGAAAACACCTTCATACTTCATAAAAATACCTTCATAAGAATTGAAGGAGTCTTAAAAAACTGAACAAATACAAACTTATCTAAAAATATATATATATAAACTTCACAGAATAAATAAAAATAAAATATAATAAATAAAAACTATATTTATTGTTTGATATTTATATTTATTTTAAAATAATTTATATTTTTTTAATAAAAAATAATATTTATTATTTTTAATTAATATTTATAATCAGCAAGAAAGAGAGATTCAAAGATTGGAGAACACATACTTTTTTTCTATCATGTCTTTTCTTTTTCTTTTTTTTCATACGCAAAATCAACTAATAGTGAAAAAAATTCTCATCTCTTGAAGATACTCATTGATCTAATGACTAAAAATTATATATATATATATTGCAGGCCCACCACATTAAGCGTGTAATGGCGGCGTTTTTCAAATATATTTTTCTCTCGCCGAACCAGAATGAAAGGGCCCCACCTTATGCGCGCAATGACCATAAGAGGCCAAACATAACATGGGGACTCCCGTCGCAACCCACGATAAGAAATGGAGGATCCACAGCGGCATCCAGAAGCTAACGTTTGAACCCCATCACGACCGTGAAAAGTGGGCGCTGACACCATATCCCCTTATCTCGGCCAAATTCAACTCTGGCTAGCTCAATCAGATCCATCTAGTAAAAAAAATTAAAGAAAATAACCCACCCACTCCAAACAAAACATCAACCTCTGAAGTCTCTTTTGGACGGCTGAACTTTTCCTTTGAACACCCTTCATTTCCCTGCAACAAGGCTTCTTTGCCTGCAGTCCTCCTGTTCCAAGGAAACCCTCAGATCAATCCCAACCTTCTCATACTAACTCCCCCCATCCCATCAAACAAGTCTCCTGTTCCTTCCACCATGGGTTCAAAGAAAAGCACCCAAGAAGCTTGGCTCTCAAACCAAATCAAAATAGGATCCTGTTAGCCATGAGAGGATTAATCCATTTTCTTATCAGCAACAAGATTCAAGAAGCAAGGGAGGAGGTGATACCAAGAAGAAGGTGATATCCACCAAGATCTCAGACTTAGCAAGTGAGCAGGTCCAATTCAACCAGCCTACCATGCACAAGATGTCATCAGCTACCAAAGTATCGGATCAGTTGCCAAATTATATGAAGCCCACATGCAGTTCAGATGTAAGGAAGGAGAAATTCAAGGTAAGGAACCATTCCCCAACCACCAGTGATAGGATTAGAAACCCAAGAAATTTGAGCAATTTGAATTGCTCAAAGCCCTCCACTTCTTCTCCTGATGGCTCTGGCCTTAAACATGCGAAATTTTTGAAAAGGAAACCTAGTCTGATACAAGTAAGGCCTTGGATGAAAAAGAGCTTTGGAGTTGCTCTTTGTCCCAAGCTATATGTGAACAGGGCCACCTGCTCATCAACTCTTAAGGATTCCAAGTTTCCTAAGGCTTTGGAACTCAATCAAGGAGGGGCCAAAGCCGAAGGGACTTCAATCATGAAGGTCTGCCCTTATACATATTGCTCTCTGAATGGTCATAGACATGAGCCTTTGCCTCCTCTGAAGTGCTTCTTGTCATCAAGGAGGAACCTGCTCAAAACCCAAAAGAGCATGAAGGTAAAAGGGGTGTCTCCATTCACAAAGAAAGGTCTAGGGAAGGATGAAAAGGAGGTAGACACAGGACAAGCAGTTCTTAGTAGGGCCCCATCTGCATTGGAGATTCTTATGGAAGAAGTAGCCACTGATTTCTTTGTGGAAATCTATGCTAAACCACATAAACAGAATGTAAAATCATTTAACTGTGACGAAGGAAGCCATCAAGAAAAGGATGACACAAAAAATCCTGAAGTTCTGAAAAACTTGGAATTTACTGGAGATGATAGGGTGGGTGCCAAATGCGAAGAAGATGACAGAAGGAATCTCATGGATGAGATTCATGAATATAGTTCAGTTACTAGCTTTGAAGAAGATCTAGACCAGAATAGTGACCTTTCAATTGAAGAAATGGATGTTATGATGAGTGTTCAGAAGTATGCAAATTGTGATCAGCAAGATGAAGATGAGGAAGGGAATTCCACTAGCTTGGTTCGAAAAAATGATGCAGAATTGAGTTCAGAATGCCAAGTCATGGATGGATTGGTTAAAGAGAGTGAAGGTTTTGCAGGCAGTGCAATCGAGGTGCCTTTTGGGGCCAGTGAGATGAATTTGGAGGAGGATGTAGACACATTTCCTGGCAATAAGACTGATTGCTCGGAGTCCACCGATGATGGTTTTGGTCCACTATTCAGGCATCCGTTCGAAAATGATGATCCTGGCAATGGACTATCTCTTAATGCAAAGATTGCTGCAGTTGCATGTAAGATACCTGAACCTGATGTAGAGCCATCTTATGAAGCATATGAAGAAGTTGCCGAGCGTGATCATGCGACAGCTTCTGAAGGCATTAATTCTGAGAGAAATGATGTCTACTCTGATGATGAGAAAGAAAGTTCTGCAATTAATTCTGGGAGCTGTGATGACAATGTTCAAGATCAGAGTACTGATTTTCTAATTTCCCAACCGCTTGAAGCCGAAATATTGAAGGAAAATCATCTGGCCGACCCTCCTTTTAGCAAAGAGAACAGCTCCGGTGTGAGTTTTCTAGGTCATCTAGAGGCCTCCAAGGAAACAGAAGAAGGCAGCGCAACGAAACATGATCTTGGCGAACAGGCTGGTGAAGGTGAAGCACCTGAAGCAGTTAATCTGGAAGCAAACCATGTTGGCATCAAAGAAGAGGACGACCGGAATGAAGAAGTTGAAGATGCCAGTTCCTTATCCGACACCAACCTTTCTGGTTCTAATAAAGGATCCACTGAGAAAGAAAACGGTGCAACGGAGTCCGATCACATCCAAACAGAAATGGAGATCAAAGTCTACCAACATGATGATACAACTAAAGAAGCAAACATTCTTCTTAAAATCCACCACTCTTTAAATGATCTATCAGATGAGGTTGATAAAGAAGACAACCTAGAGAAGTCACAAAAAAAGCATCAGGAGGAACTCGATGAAACAGTAGAAGAACAAGACTGGTGCGAAATAGACCATGTAGTGCAGATTAAGGATGATTTGGAGATTTGCCTCACAGGTAGCACAGAAGGCCCAGAGGAAGATAGAATCATCATTACTGCAGCAGCGCTCTCCAACCAAGCTCCTGCTGAGGCCAGTGGTAGGCAAAAGGCAAAAATATGCATGGTGAGAAAGCAAAGAGCTGATGAAGAGGACCAAATGAAAGAATTCAACCCACGAGCACCAAACTTTCTCCCAATCGAACCTGATCCAGAAGCAGAAAAGGTTGATCTCAGGCATCAGGAGATGGATGAAAGAAAGAATGCAGAGGAATGGATGATCGATCATGCTCTCCAACAGGCAGTAACAAAATTGGCTCCAGATCGGAAAATGAAAGTTGCACTGCTTGTGGAAGCGTTTGAGACTGTAATGCCAACACCTATGTGTGAGAAAGCAGAGCAGCATACCAGTCAAGGCTTCGATCATGCAAGGCCTATGCAAGCATGCAGTTGATGACCTTGAAGGTAAATACTATTGGTGGCTTCATTATCTTTATGATGAATTTTAACAGAACCTTTACATTCTTATTTTTTTCACTTGTTTACTGCAGGTTTTGCTTAAAGCTCAACTCCACTGTTAAAATGTAACAAAGGATCACTGCAGTCTTAGCCCAATGGAACAGATACAATGATAGAGAATGTTCTGTAGCAGCTATACTCATTTATCATGCAGGCGTGATGAAGATAACAGAAGCAAGTAACAACATAGCAAAAGAAATGTAAATAAGTATCCTGTGACTTTAAGCAGTGTGATCCTAATTCCTAACTAATTTGATCTTAATCATAATGTTGTCTGATATTGTAACTAAGTAGAAGAATCAGAGGGTGCGTTGTTTAGAAGAAAAGGTTGTATTTGATTTCTTCAAGTAGATTATACCCTCAGTTCTTGTAAAGATCAAAATTAAGCACTAAATGGAGATATTTAGAATTATACATGCAAATGCTTTCCGGTTATTTCAGACAACCTAATCTCTGATATAACTTCATTCAGTTCTATATGATTTACAAACTACATGTTCCCCAAGCTCCTTGTCAGGATTATATGCAAGTGAAGGGGGAAAAACTTGCCAGCCATTCCGTAACCCAAGAGACGAAAAACAGTCACTAAAAATGCTCTGAGAGCTTTGCAATCTAATAAATTATCAGATCACTCATTTTTGCAAATGATCAAAAATATATCTGGTTATAGAAATTTTCAACTGAAATTCTGAAGATGTATAGCAGATTTAACAGAAACATGGCATGTTATGCACATACACTGTGATGCATACTCTACTGAAACTGAACAAAATATTTCAAAGTTTATCGCAGCATAAGATATTTCCTCATTCAATGACTGTATGTTTTTTGAATCCAAAGTCAGCATAAATCATAGTATGTAAACTTATATCATCCGTATCTTTAGCTTATATTGTATATTATGAGCAAGCAGACACATATGTAACATGACTTCTATGCAAAAATAATTATTTGGACATTTTGTCAACAGAAGATCAGCCACTAGAGTGTTTTTACTGTACAGCAGGTAATGCTTTTCCACCTATTCTGTACTCCACAACCTAACAAAGCCCTAAGCTCCAAATGTAGGAGTAATGATTCCTCTAGCTAGGCAAAGAAACATAGCGCCCAGATAATGCAGCATGGAGGAAAAAACCCAGCACAATTCAACAACCCTAAAAGATGTTTGATGTAATATGATACATATCAGAACATCCAAATGGCATGGCCCCTCAAGGCTTTCAATTCAGAAGTATCAAATGAAAATAAATACCTTTATTTTTGTCTGACATAGAGGTGAAAAGGGTCCCAGAAGATCATAATAGACAGGTTCAATAGCCTAAAGACAATTAGGATCACGAGACATATTAGCTTACTTACGAAGTTGAACTGAAGAATTTCTTTTAACTTTGACTGTCATAAGGGATACTCAATCATCACATTATCCTGTAGAATTTCATATGGATGTTCCATGTTATAGCAATAAAGAAGAAAATCAACAGCATGAACAATAGATAGCGACGGCGGTACCATGATAAGAACATGTAAAGAACTATTTCTAATATTTTTGGACTTCACTGCCATCTACTAGTCGGGTAAATGGTCTGATCCGGAGTCTAATAACTGCATGACTTAGTGCACATAGGAATCAGGTGTTTATATGACAAAGGGATACCAGCTATTAACCTCTCGAGTTGATAGAAAAACAAAGCGATAACAAACAAAAAGGAACTGGACCATCCAAAGAATGAGCACTGGTTGACAAACCTATCCCATGGGCATGTTTGGAAGATTTCTAAAAGTAGTTTCTGTGCAGCAAGAATTTTGGATTACAAATGGAAACCTATACACGTTTGCAAGAAAGTACTGTTTCTATAAGTAAATCAAAACAATAGAGTATGTTAGGTAACATACCCAAAAGCATTGGAACAATCTATTCTTGGGTTTGACAACACTGGAAAATTCTTGAGAGATTTGAAACTACCTACTAGATGAGAAACAAAAGAAAAAAGAGAGTTCTAAACAGCATTAACTAATTTTATTATATCCACAGGAAATTATATTTTCAGGTTTCCATTCATTCTGTAAACTCTCAGAACACATCAGCAGATTTAAAATGACAACTTGGAGATAAATGTTACTATGGTAAGAGCACTTGAGAAATCTGAGAACCAATAAGATTTTCCCCAATAAGAGTAATGCAGTCACTTAACTAGAAAATTATAGGAGCCAGACCCGGAACCATATTGGGAAACTAGAACTTAATTATTCAGATGGTCACGTGCCAACTGAAACTTCACATGATTCACACTCAAATATCAAAAATAAAATGCTTGACAAATTAACAATGAATTTGCATGAATCTCATGACATAAGGTATATAATCTATCACCTTGAATTTGCATGTATGCATACAAGATATTGATTTATTTCACACTCATGACAGCTAGTTATATATGTGAAGTAAACATATGATTCCATCAAGTATTTGAACGGTCTAAGTACTCCCATACAATGAAGCTACTCCTTTCCTACCTATTTGCTAAGCTAGACACGTGATAAAGTTTAAGGAGCTCCTGATCTAAAATGATGATGAATATTGGGCAGGCACATTTACCCCTTATAATAGCAGCAAAATTGACTTTATAGACAAATTGCAGTAAAATGATGAGAAAGAAAAGTATCAATGCTAGAACCAATTAAATTACATTATTTAAACTACTAATTATAATTGTTAATATTTAAAGTACCTAAAAAAATCATATTTTTTTGAGGTTACTTATCTATCAAGGCCACACATGAAATGAATGATACCCACGACTTTGTGTTTTAAAATGTATGGTGCTAACTTAAGATGGAAAATTCACAACATCAAACAAATTTCACATTGTAAAATGCTTGGGAACACAATCTGATAGAGTTGAATACTTGTAAAACTGAATGCTTGTAAAGCATAAACCAAAATATTTGATGCAAAAGAGACCCAAAAACATGATCATTGTTTATAGGTACTGTGAACATTGTAAAGTATGATCCACAATGTGGATGTCTAATTTGATATGTCATACAGACATTTACCAGCCAGCTGATGATGTGCATAATACGAACAAAACGTGATGCTGTAGTAAGACCAAACACAAGAGATCTACCCAGAGTTGGCTTCTTCAGACTATAGAAGCAATTGAGTTTTTTAGAAAAACAGATATGAATCTCTTCCAAGTATCATTGTCTTGAAGAGAACAGCCCAAGATAGCATTTCCATGCCAAAAAAGAAACATAAGCAGAAGAAGTAGATTTTGTAATTTTTGCACTTAAATGGTTTGATATCATGATTTAGCGGCATGAGAACAAAAACCTATCCATCTAGATATTGCCTCTCAAAATAAACATCTGATTTACAAAACTGGTCCCTCTTTAACCAAAATCAATAACTATATAAAATATGGATTGCATATAATACAATAACAGGTAAAATATTGAAGAAAACTAGCCTGGATTGGTTTGGTCATAACATTTATTGTCATGACTTACAAGGAAGAAGCAGCTATGATAAAACAACAAAAAGCATATCTCTACAGATCACAGCATTGCAGTCTATAATGCACGAACACATAACAGCATGGTGACAATTTTGCAGTGAAATGTAACTGATAAGCCACAATATAAAAAATACATGCTATTTGTTCATTCATACAATACCAGACCATTCCTTTAACAGGAAGGTCATTCAACCAACTGATGTCTTAATTGCAGTTACATTAATTTCTGGAGTATCATGGAGAAGAGAAATAAGGTCGTTATAAAGATTCTCTAATATATTGGAACTTGAATCTTCATCTGTCAAGGATGCTGCTTGCAGATCTCCTTCTGAATGATCATGGGATTGCATGGATTCATTCGGTAAGATGCTATTATAATACATTTTGAGAGCATCATTTGCAGATATTGCTTGCACAGATTTATCCAAATTCTGGAACCTATCTATGTTCTCAAACTTGTTCACCAACTTTTCCTTCGAGGAATCTGAGAGGCCAGCGAGTGCACTGTGCTTGTAATTACCAAGAAAATTTTAAAAGAAAGAAGGGCAATCAGTATGAATCAATAGATTTCAAAAATGACTTGACATATTCATGCATATAGATAAGGATTCATAGCAGAAAATTTCCTATTACCTAGTAATGCCCCGGACATGGCCCCATCTATAACCAACATCCACAGATTGCCTAAAGCCAACATTAAAACCCTCTTGTGCAGAAGCTTCATTGCCTGCTGTTATACCTTCTCGATATCCCATCCAAAATTTTGTCAAGTTATCCAAAGTGTTGTGGTTCAAAAAGTTTCGAGAAGATCTTTTTCATATAGACATACAGATTAAAATCAGTAATGAATTAAAAAATTCTGCATATTTAAGCTAGAAGACAGATAAGTAAATGAGTTGGCACAATCTGAAAGGATACTATATGATTTTTATTGTGCCTGAACCTCCCTTCTCTGTTTAATACAGATGCATGACTTGAGCCATCATCTAAAATGTCATTTGAAAAATCATCTTCAAGCCAAAAATCATCAGTTCCGTCATCTGAAACAAAAACGTGCTAAGTCAACAGATCTAGTTATTTCCTTCTGAATCAACTATAATAGATGCTTTTATAAATTTCAAACTCCAAGGAAGCTCTTTAAAACCTATAGAAAGCATGAGCATAGAGAGGATAGAACATTGCAGGGTACAACAAATTTGAAATTACTGACTGGATGACCATGGGAAACCAGAACATACATAAGATAACCCACACAATAATATTCTCGTTCGCCCAAAATCAAAGAATAAATATATATATTTTCATTTTTCAACCATAGATGCCATGTACTATATCTAGTCCTTCCGTGGTACATGAAAAAACAATGAAATATCCAATTATACAATATTAAATGTATATGTGTGTGTGTGCATATATATTATATGTGTGTGTGTATGTACATGTCTATGTATTTATAAGCAGCCATTAAGTATATATGCCATTGATTTCACAAATGAGCGATAGTGATGACAAAGATTTTCAGCGAGTTAAAAAGTGGCTGAGCACCTAAAAATTAGACATTCTCTTACCTCCTGAAATTGCATCTGGTTACTTATAATTAGTAAATAACAACTTCACTTTTTCTAAAAAATGATGTAAGTCAGATAATGAAACTAAAACTAAAATTTAAATTATAGTATTTACTTTTCAATGGTGGTAAAATTAACTAAGAATACCCTCAATGCATTTGCCTAAACCATAATATCTCTACACAAAGAAAATTTCTAAGACACAAGGTTGGCTCCCATATAAAACAGATTGATTAGTGTTTGTAGGACCTCAGATAAGAGATAAATAATAGCACACAAGCTTTCCAGTGTAGTTAGTAAGTTGACTTTAAAACTATTCTCACCAATTGGGCTCCTTTGAGTTTGGAGGCCCTTCAATTTCTGTTGCCAGATTTGCCAATTGTCAATAAGAGATAGTAATATCATGGGTTGACTCAAATAAAGTGGCAAATGAAGCCTATCTGTGCTATATCCAAGTAAAAAAGGAAAAGGAGACGACATTTGTGTACTAACATAATACATCATTATTTGAGACATTTAAAGTTCCGGATAACATAGGGGCACCATTGCACACCATGTATTGATTAAACATATTTAGCATACTTAATACATGACAAAATCACTAATTTCAAGCAATCTATTTTGTGTTAGAGAACCATGCCATCCATCATGCGTGGAAGTATCTTTGTCATCTCAAACATGCTTGCCTGGCATAAGTGTCTCAATTACACATCTCAACTTGGATATGCCTATGTGTTATCACGTAATTAACTATGTTTTTTTGGAGGGCCCTCATCTAAGGTATACTTCCATGAATTTTAGGCTAACTTAAAGTATGTGGATCTAAAAGTATGCAATGTAAATCACTTGGTATGCTACTGCAAAAAAATGCATAAGCAAAACATCTGACAGAGGGTGACGACCTCCAGAGGTCCACTATCGCAACTCAAGAAACCCTTGAAGAGTAAAGACGATCCGAACATCCCTTGGCATGTGTGGCTACCTGATTTACAGTACGGTGAGATATTCTAAAGCTAATCTAGAATATGATTGTATTTTCTTAAATTAGAATGACACCATATATTAACTTAATATAGCCAGTGGATCTGTTATCCCAACAGAAGCAGGACACTAAGCTTTCAATGATTTTTCATTGACTACAATAAAAGATCAATATTTTAGCAAACCTATATTATAAACTAAAAAATTACCAAAGGATTTCTTATATAGATAGAAAAAGAAAAACTTGAAGGAGAGAGGTTAAGACAATTACAACAATAAAGTAACAAATGATTTTGGATAACATACATCATAACAAGTGGAAATGATCACTTAATATGTGCCAAATCTGTACCTAGATTCACCAAGAACCAACTCTTGATGATAACTATGGCCTTTACATGACGAGGAAAAGTAATACCATTTTCAGGCCCACAGAGTACAACAACTAAAATTTTGAAAACCATTATGAGCCATTATAATATCCTCTGTGATGTAACAGACGAAGAACAAGATATTAAAAAAAATACTCTACAAGATTGCAGTCAGGCATTTGATTTCACAAAGTATTAGCAGGACCATGAACTCATACCTTCTAGATCATTTTGATCTCTGCTAGTAGATGGCACTGAAGTATTTTCGATGTTTAGTTGCCCTATTGATGTAGTTAGACCTCCAAGGTCCTCAAGTTCATCATGTCTACCATCTGCCATTCCAATCCCTGCACCACGAAGTCCAAATCTAAATATAACACAAATTGCATAATACCATAATGATTGTAATAAAATATATATCTTCCAAGAAAAGTAGCAGATATTTACATATAACATATTGCACTTTGCAGATGTTTACATGCACATGTCGTTTATATAACTCGAAACTAAGAAATAATAGGAGACAACCCACAATAACTTTAAAAAGAACACAGAAAAAAAAATTGTGCACTATATAACCAAGCTTAGTCAACGTATTTGGTAAAAGAAAAGAAAAAGTCAGCACAATTTGTGCAACCAAGCCTAATCTAAGAAGGATGAAAATATGATCCATAGATTTAAACAAAATCTACCTAAACTAATTATCATGCAATATGCACTACTTTGAAAACTCCTTACTCGAATTTTTTAAAGACCATTACTCTCAACTTAGAACGACAAATTCTCAAAATTTGCCTAGCCCTTTAAAAGTAAAATAAATTACCTGAATTACAATTGGAAAATAAAGATTATCAGGCTACGGGCAATTAAGAGCAGAATTAATCAATCAAGGAAGAATAGGAAAAATGGCGCTGCAGTGGATGGTCCTGTCGTGGGTAGAGGCAGCGGTGGCGGTGCTGGTGACCCACCCGGCCCCAAGGCTCGTCAAGTTTGGGAGCATCACCCTCGCCTCCCTTCTCCTCCAGCCCCTCACCGGCGTCCTCCCCTTCGCCGCCTTCCAGCTCTTGGGTCCCATCACTCCCCCACTTTCTCTCTTTTCTTTTCCCAATCCAATGAATGATCTTCCCATCTCTCTCTCAAATGGAATTAGAGCTTTGTTGCATCAGTTAATCTGATCCATCTCTCTTTTCTTCTGTGTTTCTAGACCTACACTGAAAGAAAGCGCACTGGCTGATTTGCACCGGCAACATCTGCACCACGATCGAGAGGATCCGATACGATAAATCTGTAAGCCCCTCTCTCGATTCTTGATTTATTGCTCTTTTTCTTTATTTCATGTAATAATTCTGATATGGGGTTTACATTTGGCTGCCCTTTGGCTGTTCAAGATTTCAACTAGGGGAACCATGCAGATACCTAGATCGAGATTTAACGATACAACTCTTCGGGCTCGTGAAGCTATACCAGCAATTAAGAGATAGAAAAAGGTGGAATTCCTATTAAATTTATTTATAAAAATAATCTTTATGTTTAGTAAAATAAATTTGTTACAGAGAGACTGGCACCGACGAACAGGAACTGGGAGAGATAGATACACACAGCTGCAGGGATGGAATCTGGGTCGGATTGGGTTTGAATCCGAACTAGGGCAACTTCTAGCTTCCTCCCATGAAAATGGACCATTAGATATGAATCTACAGGTTTCAATGTTTATAAGCATGGAAACTAACATGAGGATCATTAGATCTGTAAATATAATGGTTCCAATAAACATTTGAATCATTCCACTTAGATCTAGTGGCTGTGCTACTTCAGATAGATCTATAAAATAGTTAATGATAATGAAAAATTATTTTTTATCTGTAAATAATTAATGAATAGTATATTTTTATAATATTTATTTATATAATTATATTTCAACCAATGCCGAGCTTGTCTTCAGCTTGAGCTCAAAATTCTAGTTTATGTTTGACATATTTATTAACCAACAAGATAATATCTCGACAAATTTCAAGCCACGTATTAACATCATCTATTATCAAAAATCCATAGCAGAAACTCATTTCCATTTCCATTTCCATTTCATGTGAACTACTTTATCGGACGAGGCGCCGATGCCTTAACCAAAGTGAGCATGGCGATGGCGAAGACAGGAACGGTCGTCAATGGCAACGATGGAGGCATCGGAGAGGATGCCGTTGTGGGCTCTGAACTATCCCTATACAATTAAAAAATAATAATAATAAGTATAGTGGCCCCTTGATCACCTCTACCATGCCTCCAGCGAAAATGCCACCCGTCCGCGATCCCCGTCAGGTAGCCCCCCGCATCGTTATCATGAGAACAGAGCCCCATAAATTGAAAATTTTGTAGCCAAAGAAGAATCCTTTCGATGGGAAATCCCCAAACCCAGCAAAATATCATGCTTCCACCAAGATTAAGCTCTCAAAACCTCAACGGACCAACTCACACCGCCACAAGACAAAACCCCAACCGGAACCTAACCCCTCCGATCTCTCTCAAGTCTCCTCGTTCTTCATAGATCTCCGAAAAAAAAAAAGAAATGAAAAGAAAAAAAAGGAAGGAAAAAAAAATATTATCAATCTATGTGGGGAAAGGTCTTACCTTCAGATTTTCTCCGTCTTTCCTTCTTTTCCGTTGATTTTCCTCTGTTTTCCGTCCTCAGCAGTGGAGGCTTGGAGCGGCCGAATAGGGAAACTGATGATGGCCGGGGTTTTGGGTTGGTCGTTCTCCGGAGTCTGAATCGGGTGGGAGGTTTGGAGCTGCCGAATATCATCCAAAGGTTTAGGGGTCAAATCCTCTAATCCTCTTAATAATCAGGTTCGGATTTCTAGATAAATATCCGAAAAAAACTATCCAACAGCGATCATTCTATATATTATATTTTAATATAATTTTTTTAAGATAAATTTTTAAAATTTATGTATAAATATATAAAAATCTCATGATTTATTTTATATATATATATATATATATATATGAAAAAAAATAAAAATTTAAAAAGTAAAATAGATTATATTGATTAGATGACGTCAATTCATGAAAAAAAAGATTTTTTTGAATTTTTATAATTAAATTTAGAATCTAATATTAAAATATATAATAATATTTAAATTTATTATATGTCATGGTATTTCGTATCAGTCTGAACTGATCGGTACATTCCGAACCATATCGTATCAAAAAAAAATTGGAATAGTTCAGATTGATTTTTCAAAAAATGATTTGAATTAGATCAAATCGATCGACATGGTACGGTATGGATCGGTATCGAATGATTTGGTTCGGTACATAATAGTATGACACTGATATGGAATGGTATAGGATGATTTTTTTTGCTATTAAATATTTTTTTTTAATTTTTTATTAATGATATAGAAATGATATGGTACGATACTATACCATATCGATTGACTATTATCATATGGGTTCCAATACCGAGGTCATAAATCTTGTTATATGCGGTTCAAAAAACATCCAAGGATCAACATAAATAAAATTGGACGTTTCAGTTGCGCGCGCACCCACACACACACATATATATATATATATAGTTTAAAAAAATAATAATTAAAAAAAATTAAAATTATAAATTATATTTATTAATTAATTTTAAGATTTAATGATAAATAATCTATTTATAGTGTCAAGACATATTGGGATAGATTAGTTTTGTGTTATCCTATAGATTGGGTTCGAAAAATTAATGATAAAATATGAAGTTTATTTATTTTTTCAAACTTAATTTAGATATATTAATGATTTAACCAAAAAAAAATAAAATTAGATTAATATTTAAAAAATTAAAATAAAATAATTTTATAAATTATGTTTATATAAAAAGATTATTATAAGTATTTTATTTTTTTATGCTTATTGAATATTTTTCTATGATGTTGATAAATTTATGTTGTTTGTATTCTGTAATAAAAATTTTTATATATTTTGTGCTTAGAACTTTTGTTCTAACTTCGGTTCGAAAAAAATATCATTGGATTTTATTTGTGACATAGATTCAAAATGATAGAGTAAGAATAAAAAAATTATGCTAGAGATAATTTAATTTTAAATATTATTTTTTTTAAATTTCTTTTATTAGAGAATCTTCCAATTTGGTAATATTTTATAAAATTTTTTGATATTCATATTTCTAATTTAAATAAAAAAATTATCGAAAATAAAGATTAGCATGAATATAAATTTATTAGTTAATAAAAATACTATATATTATATTATATAAAAAATCTATATGTTAATAAAATATTTTATTATTTTTTTTATTTTTGTTAAATCCCATTGTAAAGCCTAGGTTACATACCAGTAATTCAATATGGATATGATCAACGTATGAGTCTGCAGGTCTTAGACGTGCAAAGATGATAAAAATATGTGATAGTATTGTGTGCTCGCTTGGTTCAAGTTTTACAAAATTCCATTGCATCAAGATTCCCAGCCTGGTCGAAGTAATCCAATTGAAATTTTATTGGTTAAATATTTTAATTTTTTTATAAAAGATTGGTCAAACTACTTTCAAAAATAAACTTAGCCAAGGTTGTTTAGCTAAATATTTAAAAAGATGATATTATCTTAAAAGAAACCGGTAGATGATTTTTATTTGCTTATATTTATCTATTCATATTTGAAATCAGGCAACAAGCATTACAGCGACTATTGTTCACCGCACAACCGAAAATAGAAAATAGTGTTAAAAATTGATGAGATAATTTACTTGAATAATTGCTCATCAAATAAGGAGTTATTTTTACCAACTAATACATACATTGGGATTTAAACCTCCATGATGCTACTAAAAAATACTTAACAATTAGATTCATGGACGGGCTCAAATGATTCTAGCCGAACATTTATGATACATAGGGTCATAAATCATGCAATATTTTTTTTTTTTTTAAAAAAAAAGAAGTAAAGTTTGCATGGAGCATATACAAGCTTGTCAATGTGTTAGCTTGATGGTCTACAATAGCATGTCGTAGTATTGGATGTTGTTTTCTATATTTATTATGGATCAAATTTCACAAATCAGTCATCATGATATTAGAAACCTATGCGAGTTCTCAACGTGCCAGGCCTATTTTGAAGTCCTCGGTCAAAGCTTGATTGGTGGAAGAGGATGAGGAATCGAAACTCTCCAAGAGAAGCAAAACATCAAAGAAAGAGTTAAAAAGCAAAGACCAAGACAGGCAAACAGATCTTATGAAAAAAGAAAAGAAAAAAAGGAAAGACAAACAGAAACTAAGTCCAAGATGATGATCATGAAATAGGTGAAGTCGTCTCTTCTTGCAACGTTGAACTGAAGAGTGAAGACAGTGATGAACCACCAGCTTCCAAACGACGAAAGCCGTGGGAGGACGAAAGCAGGAGGGTTCAGAAGCGAAAGAGCAAGAAGAACCTCTGATGAGGATTGAGGCAAATGGACGGAATATGAGCTTGTCAATCTCATGGTTTATTCTACATCCACGAGTGATCAGCCGAAACTTGGTGCTCTTTGAAAGATATTTGGGTGGAAATGCAGAAGTTGACTTCTTTCTTTTGGGACAAGTCTTGATATTAAATTTTTTGCACTGTTTTAGGATAAATTTTTTGCACCGTCCGACCCATCATCCATCCTTGCTAGGTCACAAAGCAGTAAATTTTGTGCTCCTTTCATCTTCATGGTATAACATTCCTCTACCTAGAGATATACTTGTAGATCCCGCACTGCTTCTTTCCCCGTAAGGTCTCGATGCGACGAGTTCTCAACTAAATTAGAGCATACTGCCGTCGTATATTAAAATTTTGGTTTGTAGTTGACATGAAGTCGGAACAACTAGTAATCTTTCTGCGAACTGCTAAATATATCTTAAGTACTCTCCTCTTCTGAGCAGGGACACATGGGCAATGGTATTAAATAGTTTTTTATAAATATATCTTCTAAGAAACCAAACCGATCACATGAAAGAGCTTGAGGATGCATCGAAGGTAATTGACATTACTCTTATTAAACTAATAATTAAATGCTGACAGGTCGCCTAAAGCCCATACACGCACGCACGCACGCACGCACATATATATATATATATATAGAAATTGATAATGCGTTTAACTTATTTTTGATGTAAGAAGGTATCAATCAGTTATTGGTTCCCTAATTCTTGAACGTCCGGAACATTGATAAAAATCAACCTGTTTTCTTTTTTTTTTTTTTTAATATCGAATAAAATACGTTGCATTGCTAAACAAGAGCAAAGCCCCTCCTCCACAACATTCTCTTCTATAAGCGCAATCAAATAATAGAAATCCCCTGCTTCTATTTTCTGTTTACTCTGTTCTCTATTGAAAATGATAATTTTATCGAAACATCTTACCTTCTCGCATGGTTTATCAGATTTCAAACAAGCTTTTAGTTCTTCTTGCGCGAATAAACGAGTTTTATTCTGAATTTATCGTGCATCAAATTATCTAACACATTTATCATGAATCATTCCTTAGAAAACCGAAACAGAGCTGCGGATTAAGCAAAGTTCAGGAGAGACGTATTACTTCATACTTTTAGACCCACTTTATTTTGATCTGAATGTCCTCGATCCACTTTAAAACTTCGCTACACCGCGTATCCATCTTGACAAAGCCTAGGGAATGGCCGAGAGAAGCAGAACAACCAAGATATATACGAGGAGAGGACCCTTTCGACCATCGTAACGGTACTGTGGAACTCGGCTACAGCCCAAACCTTGTCCAAATAAAGAAGCTCAGGTGTCTTAAGTTTGGACCATAACGACACCTTGGCTGAACGAAAAGCTAGATAGCTGCATTGCACTCCAAAGACGGGGAGAGCCCATAAAGAAGGAATGGATCATCCATCATGGGCACTTGGGTCCCCCTCTCTTGGTCTTCCAATTGTCGTAGCAAGGGCAGAACTCCTTGTTCCCATACGTGCCGGGGGGCACACAGAGGCACTTGGAGCAGCACTTCTGGCAGAAGAACATGCATGGCTTCTTGTAGGCAGTCTTCGAGCATCGAGACGCGCAACGGCCCGGGCATTCTGCAGGAGGATCATGATCACATAATTCTTAGTGAAAGGAGTGAGATGTAGGTACAAGTTAAAATGGGAAGGAACATGTTCTTACCTTGGGGTTGGAGGCTTCCTTGAGTTGTTCCGTACTGCAACACGAGCATGATGCAGTTATCGTTGGCTAGGAAAAATTTCAAGTGAAGAATTATAAAGATGGCAAGAGAAGGGTTCGATTGAACCTTACCAGAGGAGACTTGATGGGTTGAGGAGTTGGGCTCGGAGGGTGTGCTGGTTGGGCAGCTGGACCTGGAGAATGGTGATTAGCCTGCATTCACAATGCAGCTATTGTTATGCTTCTATAGTCTTTATATAAACTTCTATTAGCATGGAGGCAATTATGCATGTGTTATGCAATTAATAACTACTTGCTAGAACATGGGATGGTTGATACACATTGGATGTTGCATTCTGATATGGCAAAGTCCCAATTATATGAATAACTAGGATTTTAAATCCATTTTTCAGTAAATTAAACTGACCCAAGCAAACAACCTGGTCCAATTCTTTGGATCATATGAAATATCAGATGTCGTTGCCCATTACCACCCTTAGCTGCAATGGATGTTAAACTAAAAAATCAACAAACCAATCCAATCCATGTAATTGACATGGATCTCCACTGATGCCATATGGATGGTCAATAATTATAGCCGAGAGAGAGAGAGAGAGAGAGAAAGAGACCTGGCCTTCAGTGGATAGGAGTAGCATGAAGAGAATGCTTAGAACCACAATGCGCATTTTGCTTGCCATGGCCGAGCCAAGGAAGGAATAATGCTGGGATTAGAAAGCCTTGTGTTCTCCAGGTTGAGGAATTGGTGAGGAAGCTGGGGTTTATATATAGGCCGTTGGGGTTGGCTCTATGCACAAGAAGACGGTACACATTTAGGAATCGTAAAAAAGAATGCAATAACGCTACAGTTGTGGAGTTGTGGAGAGAGAGAGAGCAGTTGGTAGTTTTTAGCCTGTTCCTCTGGTGGCTTTACAGGGACAGAAGAAAAGCCACTTGTTTCTGCGCTTTGTTAGCCGGATGTATATGGTGGTGGACCCAATTGGCTACATCCAATTCATGTTTTATTCTGCTCTTATACCTCTTAGTTAAGTTATAATAGATATCCTTTGATAAGCAGCTTAATATATTCTTACCAAGCATAAGTATGGTCGATGTTGTAGTTTAGCAGTAAGAGTTCCACGCGTTGTGGTCCTGTACACCTGGGCTCCATCCAAGGAGCCACAAGTTTTAATCTTTTAGGTCATTATTATTATATTCTAATCTTTGACAAATTTTAGTTTTTTAGGTTCATAGGATCTTCCATTAAATTGCCCATCTCGAGTTAATTGTTTTCCCAATCCATGATAGATTGTGTTCATTTAAATTCTTGGGACAGACATATCGACACACTGCCCGATGTATATCCCGTGAACAGGCAATCCATTCCACACCGGAAAAAAAAACACAAGCAATGCATTGAAACTGGCTTCAGAAGCTAAAGATGACCCGTGAGCCACGGTAACAAGAAAAGCTGAATTGAAGTTGAGTAGGTGCATGTGATGCGCAAGAGAAGACGTATGGGAGTCTGCATTATAGTACGTGAAGATTGTGCATATAGGAACATATCTTGCATCACCAAGCAATAGTTTGGTCGGCCAATTGAGATCCATTTTATATATATATATATATATATATATATATATATATATATATATATATATATATATATGCACATATATAACTAAATAGTTTTGGGTTGTAAATAAATGAAGTTTGAATGTGCAATCAAATAGGAGTTGATAGGGAGATTTTTTAATGATTAATTAATAGTGCTAGATAATCCAAAGATGCTACAAAAACTTTTATTTTTGGCCACAAAAATTTCATTGATAAAATGTAAATTTCCTCGTCTAAAATATTTGGTAATGAAATAAAAAAAAATTTATTGCCAGACTCATAGTGAATATCCCACCGCCAAAAATTATGGACAATGGCAATAGTAATTCATCATAAAATATTAAACATTTTGCAATGAAGTTGATATTCTTACTAGAATATCTATGATTCGTAACAAAATATTTCGTCACTAAAAAGGAGTTAATAATGTTATCTAAACATCTATTTTATCATAAAAAAATAGCTTCAGATCTATTTATTGCTATAAAGAAAAAAAATTTCTCGATCAAAATATTTTCATCATAAGTTGTTCTAATACATGCAAGTCTTGAACAAGAAATATGGTTCTTGGTACAATTATATGTGATACTTTTGGTATGATTTTCATTGAAATGAACACATGGGAGTTAGTATTGTTTCTTTGTACGATCAAATATGAGCTTATGGTTAGAAGTCGATCATCTGAAGCCATAAAACTACGGCAAGACGAGCAATGCATGCTAATGTTTGGACGCTAGAGATAAAAGACCCATGGATGCCATCCATGTGCATTGAGAAACTGTGGGGGAGCCGTAGCATGTGCCCTCACATGTTCCCTTCTGCACTCCAACCCCATTTTTAGCTAACTTGTGGCCACGGTGCAGTGGAACCAGCACATGAAGCCCCAAAATGTGCCCCAAAGGGACAGGGCTGGATAGAGTGACGTGCTCCTGTCGTCCTCCACCTTTGTCTTTGCGTGTGAGGGCATCAGTCTCCCGTGAACTTTAGGAATCTTCCCCAATCCCACCACCCCTTATTTTCTATTTCCACCACAAAATTCCAGGTGGATGGACCCTGTGCGTGTGATTGGTGTTCACGTAAGGCTGGAGCGTTCCTGTAAATAGACACGTGTCGGCCATGAAGGATGGATAGGGGCGGTTAGGAGTTACAGTGCCCTCGTTGCCAGGGGGGTTTGGCATGGGCTTGTTCGTAGCGTCTCGTGACACCCTCTTGGAGTTTGGTGGTTCGTTCTCCCGTCAATTCCTCGCCCACAAGAAACCATGCAATTATTGCGATCATGGCCAAAAATAGTTAAGATACGGCGGGTGCTGCATTTTTTTTTTTTAAAAAAAAATAAATAAATTAAAAATAAATGAATATAAATACTAAATCAGCAAATAAAATATCTAATAATTAAATATAACGATATACCTTAAAATTCTCTAATGTTGAATATGGGGTTACATAGCCAGTCGATCATACTATCAGTTTTCCTATATATGATAAATCTTAACAGTAAACACCAGCAATCCAGAAAAAAAAAAAAAAAAAACAAAGGCTTCTTTCACGTCCGAATAAATGCTTAGCTGGAAATGGACTCGGGCCAACCAAAGATGCAACGATTGAATAAGGACCAGGTAGACCATTACGACATTTTTTCTACTTATTTGTACTTGCCTCGGAGCAAAGCGGAGCATGACCGGTAGAGTCTCAAAATGGGACGAATATGAATACCAAATCATCAAATAAAATATCTAATAATTAAATAAAAAAATATATCCTAAAATTCCATGTATTAAATCACATAACACGCCATATATACATGAGAAATCTTGACAGCAAATACATGCAATCTAGGAGGAGAGAAAACAGAAGCTTCTTTCGCATTCGAATAAATGCTTGGCTAGAAATGGACTTGGGCCAACCAAGGATGCAGTGGTCGAAGATGGGACCATTACGGCATTTTCTATACTCATCCATGCTTGTCTCGAAGCGAAGCGGAGGAGGACGAGTAGAGTCTCAAAATGGGACAAGATGGATAGAATTAAATAGGGCAAGTTGAACGGGATGGATCGAATAAAGTTATAAAAATTATTTTCTACAAAATTTTATAAAAAAAAATTAAATTTTATGATTCAATTTAATTTAAATCTTAAATTTTAATTTCTCATAGTTTGATCTTTTTATCCATTAACAACGTAACTCCTTCACCGCTCGAGCATTGAATATGTAACAGGTAAGACGCATGTGTCCTTTCACTTTTACTATGTGGCACTTCATGAATGAAACCTATGGTTGGATGGTACGTTATCTTAATTTGATGCAAAAGATCATTGATTTCCCACCAAAATAGTCTCCTAGCCTTGTAATTAAGAGGAAACAAAGCCAAAATAAAGCAGGAGAAGGAGAAGAAACAGAGCATCTAGAAGGAGGAGAAGGAGAAAATGGCTAGGTCTTATTTAGACTGGGGTTTTGAGAGGCAGTAGCATAAAAGTGATTTTTCTTTCTTTCTTTTTTTTTTGCTGAGATGGAAAGTTCACACATAACATACACAACGAGTATGAATGCAACCCAAAAAGTCAGAAAGAAGAATATTCCAAAATGATATTGACAAAAGAGATATATCAGTCCAGCTATATCCTCCAAAATGACCAGCTACAAGACTCGCAACCTAGTTGGCCATGGAGTTCGCCTCACAATAGACATGTCTAATGTCAATGGAGGCACAAGCCATAAGTAAACTCCAGATATCCTAGACCAATGGATTGGAGAAAGCAACGCTGCCCTCCCTACGAATCTAGCTCACGATCGTGGTCAAGTTTCCCTCCACCATCAATTGATTAGCTCTTTAGAACTAGGCACACGAAGAAGATGTCCTCTTATATGGCTCGAAGCTCCACACCGAGAATAGAAGTCCCAAATAAATGGACCTTGCTAGCCACAATGAATCTAGAGTTTGGGCCTTTGATCATGAAGCCCACTGCACTACTGCCACTAGTCACACATACTGCTATCAAAATTGATCTTAAGGAAACTCCTCGATGTTGACCCTGACTGCAATGTGTCTACAATCTCGACTACCTGAGATGAAGCCCTCTCAAACACAATCCTAGTTGGCTATCATCTTACCTCAAATAAATCAGCATTCTGGTTCAACCTTATGTGGTAGGTAATGTAAGCCACTCTGATGCCAACAAATCTCATATCCCCAGATTCCCTACTCTATCACAAAAACTCTAGAAAAATTGGATCAGACCAGTCCTTGGAGATTTGAACATCAAGGAGGTTCGCTAGCTACCACACTCGGACTGCCCTCGGATAGAGAAAAAAGACATACTCAATCGTCTCCTCCTTCGACCCGTAGACAGACACATAGAAAGAATATCCATCCTGCAAGCCCTCAGTACAGATCTAGTTTGAAGCCGATGCCAGGTGACTTTCCAGATGAACAAACTGATCATCTTATGACTCGAAGCCTCCAAATCCTAGCACCATCTAAAGTCTTGATCGGCTCTCCTATGTAAAGGTCATACAAGTCCTTAGCCGCCACCCTGGATGTGATCACCAAATCCTACCATCCGAATTTGGAGTAAGAAAATCGGCTGGGATAAAATCATCTCCGCCAACTGACTTCCAAAGAGCCAATTCACCACTCATATGTTCCACCTTCTCTCCTCTAGCTAAAGCAGATCATGAATCCGCATTATGTCACCCACCTTCGTACCTCCATACTAATGAAGGTGGGCTAGTGAGAAAGTAGAATATCGGCCATCCATCAATCCCAGACAACATCAGTCGATAATCTGTCATGCACCGATTGAAGAAAAAACTGCATGCGTGATCAAAGAAAAATGTCGTGCAATATAAAACTAATTTTTTTAATCTTACATGCAAACAAATCAAGATATGATCTTGATCAATACCAGATTTATTTTGCATAATTTATGATAAGAATCTATAAAAAAAAAAAAATAGAAAGGCGATCTCATCATCTTATGCAGGTAGAGAAACTTCGCTTTCCGATAATCTTCTGAGGTCTTATCTTCAAAGTGTTCGGCCTCTACAGGTATTCATCGGATCAAATTTTGGAATGCTCTAGCTGTTGATCACCGTGCAGCCTTCTTTGGATTGTCTAGATCTTCTTCCTTCACTCGGGATTGGATCTAACTATCAGATCCTCTCCTAGGATGGGCCACCCAACACTTTGGGCGTGGGATCTGGTGGGTGTAAGGGATGGAGAGAGAGGAAGGGTGTAAGGGATGGAGAGAGATTCAAGAAAGGCTAGGGCTTTGCTACTTTTAGATTGTCTCTTAAAACCACATGACTAGGGTCTCTTAAATAGACCTAGCCATCCAAGAGTCCCACACCAATTCATCTTGCCTTTTAAACTTGAATCCAAATTCAAAAAAATTCCGCTTATCACATAAGAGGATGACAAGAGAGGGACATCCAAAAGATAGGCAATCCATGCCTCAAAAGATAAGTAATAGAAGCCCCAATAGGTATGTAATACATGCCCCAGTAGGTATGTTTGATGCCAACCAGATCATGCCAAAAAGAAAGAAGGAAATTAAGGCATTAGCCCTAATCCAAACAACAATCCATATGAGTTGGCACAAGGTACCTTTTAAGAAGGACACTTTCTTCTACGCCCCATTTGATTTAATCATGATACTTATGATTAAACCACAAGAGATCAGATTTGACTTAGTCAAAATTATCCTATCCAATAAGTTAACTAAGCTTGAGAGAATTTGGGTTTAACCATATGCTAGCATGGCTGATCTAAAGATTCCTAATCATAACCCAATTGATGCTTCATGAGCCTAATTGAATATTCTAAGATCCAATCCTTTATTGTGTGATCCTGTAGGTTCAATTTTATTTGATAGTGGATTTATATCACGATCTCCATCATCGATATTATCAGAAAATTCTTTCGATGGATTGAAACTCATTTTAATTCTATCCATTAAGGATCATTGATCATCAAGATGATACTCTTAGACCCAACAATCTACTAGTGACACCTAATAGTATGTAATAGCAATCCATTAAAACTGAATGATAAATCTCTAGGTATGGTTGTCATGTGATATAGTTCTTTTATCATTAGTCCTAACAAGACATAGGTCAAGGATAAACTCGTCAAACCTGATTCTTGCCATATGTTAGAATCAATCGACTTGAGTCCGATGTGAACTCTGGTAGAAACTCTTTTCTATCTTTTACATTGCCATGGTGATGGGCTTTTGGACTCAACTTCATGATTTACATAGGACTACTCCTTAACTACCGAGGTCGATAGATCTCATTTTGATGCAATCTAATTTTTACAATAAACATACTATAGCCAACATATATCTCTAGATTCCATATGGCTAGGAGACTGAATTATGATGTAATCAAACTACAGTCCCTTAAGGTAAACTACTGATGCACCTCAGATCAAAGAGCTAGTCACACTACCGTAATTATGAGTTAGTCATTGATGAGAAGGTAGCATCCTAGTGACTACTCAAATTGGTCATGCTCAGTAACTTTGATCTCTATCAAGCACTTGTATTTTTACTCTGATATCTTCATATCATAGATTCAAGACTCATCTATCCAAAAAAAGTAATTGTACAACAATCTGCCCGAATCAAGCACCATCTTCATAATGATCTTATGATTGGGAGCAATTTATGAATCAACTATAATGACACATGTCTCAAATTCTCAACTCTTGAAAATATGTATCATTCTATCCATTAATTCTAAGGATGATTAACAGATACTTTATAAGCATAGATATAAATGAAATAAATTTAATTTTATTAATAAATTAAAATTATAAAAATATTCTTAGAATGTTTTACAAGTATCGACCAATCTAGCTTTTAGAGCACATATCTAACAGCACCATCCAATCAGTCTGAGATGTCATGTCAAGTAGACGAGAGCAAATCTTCTTCCAAAGAAAGGAACTCCTCCAGTCGATGTAAGCAACTCCCTCTAAAGATCCATAACTATATCTGACCCGCATTATTGAACTCTAAAGACCATCAGGCTGAGTCAATAATCACACTACATGTCCAGTGATCAATGTTGGATGTGTGTCCTAAAAAATTAATTATTGACTGATATGTTTATATTTTTATGGCTTGTATTTGTACTTATAAAATTTTTATTATCAATAAAAAGCATTTTTTATTTTTAATTATATTTATGTGTTCATGATTTATTCTAAAAATTAACAAAGATGATTTTGTATATTCTTAAGGTATTGAGAATTTGAGACATACATTATTCATGATTAATTTCTAAATATTTTCAATTGTAGGATCATCATGAAGGATAGTAATCGATTCAATTAGATCGATGTATGAATCATCTTCCTTCCGGATATATAGATCTTGAGTATGCAATGTAGAGACACTGGGGTGAGAGTATGGGTGGTTGTTGGAGAATAACTTATACTGAGCATGACCAATACGAAAAATCACTTGGATGTCTTCTCACTCAGTAGTTTTTCTCGATGCTGCAGTGGTATGATTGATTTTTTGACCTATGATGTATTAGCTATTCGCAGTAAGGCTATTTAGTTTGAATGCACATTCACTTGGTTTCTAGCTATTCGGATTCTTGCTGTATATATTGGTTACAATAGGTTCAAGTTCACTATTTGGAGTAGAATATATCTAGATAGAATCTATTAACCTAGGTAGAAAAGGAATAGTCCGATGCGATTCACGAGACTGAGTTTAGAAAGTCTTTAGCCAAAGCAAGTATGAATACTAGAAAAAAGTTTTCATAGAATTCACAAATAAACTCAAGTCGAGTCAATCTATCATTTGACTAGATGGGGTTTGACGAGTTTTTTATGATCTTCATCAAGTTGAAACTCACGATAAAAAGACTGAATCATACGATAATTATACTTAGATGTTTATTACTTTTATTCTACTGGGTTGCTACTACATACTGCTACGTGTTATTAGAACATTATGAGACTTATCGAGCATCGTCTTGATAATCGATGATCCTAGATGGGCGGAGTTGAAATTATTCCAATCCATTGAAAGAAGCTTCGATGATATTATGATAGGGATCATAATATATCTCACTACTAGATAAAATAGAATCCACAGAATCACACATAAAAAAAGTTTCTATCTGATCAGATGGTTGATTAATGCTTATAAATTATGGATGTGTATAATCATCAATACAATTGATGATTAACCTTATGCAAAGATTGCAATAAAATTATTAAAAGATTAATTAGAAATTAGATTGCTAATTGGCTCAATTTGATTGAGTATTGACGTATGGATCAAGTCTAATGAAATTGAATTCAATTTGACTTGAATTAAGTTTGATCTAATTGAGTTATAAGACAACTCAATTGCAAGAAAATTTGATTTTTGATTTGATCAGAACTTGAGTTTAGTTAAATCCTAATTGGATTAGGATTTGATTCATCTAATTTAGCACCTAATTAGATAATATCTCATTCATCTATTTGGTTCTGACCAAATGAGATTTGGTTCAGATCAAATTGGAAGAAACATGAGACTAAATTAGATTGGACTCATCCAAGCGCCAAGACCTAATTGCCCACGCCATCCTCACGCTAATCTGATTTTGGCGTGAGGATTTGTATGCCTTTCAAGGTTATGTTGCCCACTCCCTTCTGTCATTTGGATAAAGATCAAATTAGTTGAAAAGTTGTTCTCATCCTTTCTTGTCACTATCTTTTAAAAGGCCCTCTTCTCTTGGGCTTGTAATTTGATTTTCCCCCACCTTTGGCCAACTAAAAAAGGAAAGAAAAGGGAGAGTGGGCGTGTGATCTAGAGAGGGGCTTTCATATTTGGCATGGTGAAGGGCTTGGGTTTTAGATCTAGGTGTTAGGTTAAGAGAAAAATTTTCCTCCTCCTACACCTCATCTCCTCTGCTTCTTCTTAATTCTTTAGAGTATTTGAGAGATATGAAGAAGAAGCCAGATCAGCCATCAAAGAAAAGATTTCTACAAGGAAGCTAGCACCCCAAGGAGATCGTGATACTTTTGAACTGAAAGGAGCCTCGTATGGATACCTGTGGAGGCCGGGCGCATGCGCAGCTTAAGAAACCTTCAAATCTAGGGATTATTAGCTACGATGTATTTCGATCCACGCAAGATATTGAGATCTGATCTCATATGTATTTTTAATTTCAAATTATGTTTGTCATAGATCTGGGTCCGAGTAGTTCATAAATGAGGTCTTATGCATGTTGGGTTAAAGAGATTTAATCTAGATCTATTCTGCTGCATTCAAAATTTTTGAAATACATGCATATAATTGCCCACTTTCTAACAGTGGTATGAGAGCTATAGGTTATTTTTGGCATACATAGATCTTATTTATTGTTCATATATATGATATACGAAAGATGCTTAGATATGAAATTTAATCTTTTACATATGTGATATGTTAGATTAGATTCTTGGTAGCCAAATACTTAGAATGAGTTTATCACCATGGCCGTCCGATCATAAGAGGAAGCAGGATTAAAGTTTCTCTCTTATTCGATCGATGGATTCTCTTATGGCATGTAGAGGTACCATCGTGATCACATCCCATGAAGAAGAACTATGACCACGAAACCTTAAATGTGTATGATATGTCTTTCTTACTTTTTAGATTTGATTATGCATGTATTAGATATGTGTTCTAATTAGTTTTAGCATCTGCAGTCTCGATTGAGTCCGTCTTCCGTTGGAAGTCATTGAGGATTTGCGCCCATGCTTTAAAGTTCGTGCTGCTCCTTCTTGGGCTTGTTGTTGGGACATCACAGTTTCCATTATTGTTTACGGTTGGCACGGAGCTAGAGAATTCATTTATTCCTGTAGATTTTCTATTTTATGGCCGAACCTATCATCGCCATGTCACCGCTACCTATGATGCATGTAGCTCGGAAAGCTTAGGTAAAATGGGAGGAAACGTGCTTGAGTCGGCTTGGAGTGCTCCGCCAACCGATTGTAGAGTTTACTGGCAGCCCTGCCTTGCCGGCCTTACGCCCTCCACGAAAAAATATTTAATCATAGAAAAAATCTCGAATAATTTAAAATTTTTTAATTTTAATTTTCTTTTTAAATTTTTTTAAAAAATATTTTATTTTAAAAAAATTAATTTAATACAACAATCATCCAAGTTTTAAATTAGTTCAATTTAGACCCTAGTTATAAATTTCATAACCATCACGTGATATTACATAAGCATCATCTCCTTTTGATATATATAGCATGACAATTTCATCACAGCAATCAGATAGATTTCATAATTAGAATCCATATTGAACTAATTTAAAAATTAGATGGCCTAACCACACTAAATTAAAATTCAGGATGAAAATAAAGATCTAATTTTTATCATAATTAAGCAAAAAAAAAAAAAAAAAAAAGCCAGATTCCCTCTTCTTCTTCTTTTTTCCCTAAAAAATCTTATTTTTGCAAAATCGGATATGAAAATCGGATATGAGAAAACACATCCATAAAAACCAACTAGCAAAATATTTAAAAACTCAGTGGACGCCATAAAATTAGCTCATAAAATATGATCAGCCACATAATCCGCAACTCGTACTGCCTCAAAAGAATATAGATCCACCATCATATGCCGGCAATCTTGCATCAGACGATGGGACCAACATCTGGATATGAAGAAGCCGAAAGCCATAGAATGGCAGCCCTGCAATCTCCCAACATGTTAAGCACCCAAAAGTTGTATAGCATATTTTAAACCTTCAAATTTTTGCTAGCCTTCTCATTGAAGCATTTCTCAACATTTTTCACAAAATGTTATCAAACATTTGCGCTTTCTAGGAAGAGTTATTACTTTAAAAGTCAAAAAACCTTCATCTTCTTCTTTTTCAAGGCAATCCCCACCATTCCCCAACTCTGACATGGGAAGAAGGCAGCCCTGTAAATCCTTTACCCCATATAGATACCATATGTCAGTGAGAGGGTACATAGAACCAATGATATTGTCAAGGAGTTAGATTTATCCAACTCATACAATGTTTCCAGACAAGTCGGAAAAATCTGTTACCTCCAGAAGCACGCAAAAAACCCAAAACAGCTCAACATTGTGTCCATAATATCTGCAGCTTAAAATACCATAATTGATAGAGTGTCAATCACAAGAGTGCAAATGCACTAAGCTGCTTTGAATAGATCAGGAAAAGAGTCTAATTTCGAGCTCAAACTGAATTTTTAGGAAAAAAACAGCCTGCATAGAGTTTTAAAAAGGCAGACAGAAACGAAAGCAGCACAAACATTGTCTCATTTTGCCTGAGGATGTGAAGCAATAAAATCAACAGCTACATTGATGGAATCAATCTTGTCTGCTTCGTTATCTGGGATCTCGAATGCAAATTCTTCTTCTAGGGCCATGACAATCTCTACAGTGTCCAAACTGTCCAGACCAAGGTCCTTGTGGAAATGAGCATTTGGAGTGACCTGCACCAAGATCACATTATCAGACCACTTTAGTTTTAGATCTCCTTACGAGTATATCAATTTACAGTGTCAAGTATGGTCCATGATATTACAAATTTTTGGCATTCATGAATTAAGAACCAATAGTTTTCAGGCGCATTTTCCCTAAAATTTTATTACATTTTTCTACAATAATTCTCCATAGGCTGGTCGCTCATCATTTGTGACTCGCAATTGTCGAATAATTATGGTATTGATGCTGACAATGATGATGAACATTTACCAACACACCATTGCAGCCAAAGTCCTGCAAAATACCACAGGGCAATACTTGAGCTGGTCAAAACAGCAAGTACTACCCTTTGGTGGGCAATGTAATATTTCAAACAAGTTTATGACAATAAACATACCACCTCAATATACATGTTTCTTCTTATAAAACTTACAGCTTACGAAGCAACATCTTAACAATGCCACAGCATTTTAAAATTTTTAGGTAATCCCCATCATGCGGAATAAGCATAATTTCTAAAGAATATTTGCCAACCATCACTCTGAAGTAAATGTTGAACCTCTTCTGCTCTGTTATTAATGCAACTCTGGTTTAATACCTTTTAGCCGCTTCCTTCTTGATATCACCACAACTTATCATGTTATGCTGTTTTATGTTCTATGTTCTTTTAATTTCCACACATTCATATGGCCCACATTGTGGTCCTCATAAAATTTGTCCTCAGAAGTCCAAGTTTGCAGGATACCCAAGGTACACTTCCTCTAGCCTCATCTAATATTGTTTAAATGATCTTTAGATCATGATTGAGACATAAATTTTAAATAGGTAGTATGTATAAATATTCTGCGCTATTCACAAGCTCTATACCTTGTTTTAGTCCTAAATCTTTGATCCATTAACCTTGATAAGTTAAATTTAGCATTGGACATTAAATTTGTCTGGTCAAGCAACAATACATCATTTGTGAAATAAATACAATATGGTCCTTCCTGACTTAGTAATCCATTTATAATACTCATACATGATGAGGGCTTAAAGGTTGAATGCTTATGCAGGCTCGGGTAAAAATTTCATTGTGGTGTCACAGCTAATACTTGCATTACTGCTCCATGCAGGTTTGCGACAATATGAAAATCACCCTATGGTATATGCTATCGACCAGTTACCTTTAATTATACAGTATCACACATGTTCAATATATGCCAATAAGAGATAAATCAGCTTTTGTCTGGATTTTTTTTCATCAATTGCCTATGCACATCACATATCTAGATTTTTTTTTTTTTTTTTTTCAATTGCATGATCATGCATTATTTTTTTAAATTTGCAATATAATGATCTTCTATAAGCAACATCCTGGCAAGAAAACCAAAATTAGAACTCAAGCATCAACTCTTCCCAAGGAGAGATTTGCGTACAGCCTTAAGAATGTAAAGAACAGTATTTCGAAATCTGAGGAAAAACCCAGGAATGAACATGAAGAAACATCAAACCTGCAGGAGAAGAGGAAAACAGTAAAATGCACATAGATACAACTTCTTATCAAGGCATTGAATGATAATCTTTAGTTAAAAAATTCAAATAAGAAACAAAAAACCATTTTCCTTTAATTAAGTCAAAACAAAGTGATTTATAATTGCATTAATGCAGGAATCAGATGATTTCATGTTACATTTCATCGTCTATTCTCTTCCCTAGTATATTCAATTAGGATAAGTTCATGTTGTTTCCCTAAATTCTTGAGGCTAAGTGATGCAATGTTTCACCAAAGGCTATGTTTTAGGGTTGTAGAAGATCCACAAAAGCTCATGCATATAGAACCTTATCACACAACAGATGAATACATGCATCCAGGGTGCAATTGAAGTGAGAATCAGAATGCTAACAACTCAGAAAATCCTTCTAATAATCAACTGGTAATATTCTCAAAAAAGAAAAGGGGCAACAAATACAAAGGAATCTATGTTTCCCTTAACATTCAGCATTAAAGTAACGAGCATAATCAACTGGCAATATTCTCGAAAAAGAAAAGAAGGGTGCGGCGGGACGGGGGGGGGCACGGTGGGTGAGGGCGAGAAAGGTAAATATGATAAACATGGCAAGACCTTGAAGCATTCGCATAATTTGAGGTTGCAGGATTTATCCAGATTTTTAATCATTAAATTATGCACAACATAATACTAGTCTTGTAATGGATCATAACATCATATGTTTGCCCAGAATGTGATTAATTTAGTGAATAACTAGAACACACAAATGTGAAAGACAAGGAAGAGGACACCGACAAGGTTGAGGTACTGCATCCATTATTACCCATAGGCCAATAAAAATTAGTAATGCATCAAGGATAAGGGCAGCTGGGCAGGTACAGATTGAGGAAATGAATAAAGAACTGGGGCAAAGATATAAGAACTTTGGTTAGAAAGACACCAAGGCAACAAGACCTTCTGCACACGCTGAGTTAGTTATCCATTCTAGAAGTCACAGACAGAAATAGTGTTCTAGGAACGCCCATGGGATACTATCAAACCATATTCATAATCAGCAACAGTAGGAATTGCAAACAAAGCCATTCCAACAGATTTCAAGCTATTTCTAACTACTTTCTTTCAATTAGATATTACTTCACCGCCTGCTGTCTATGCTTTGAAACAACACCATGGTACATAAAATTAGAACAGTAAGAAATTATGTACATCACTACAAATAGATGCACATAGACTAATATAAAATGTTATCTACGATGCTATATTTATTGTTGCGGCCAGTCCCCGATTCGCACCTGTCGTCGGAGAAAAGTACTTGCAAACGAAGTCCAGTCTGATCGGAATTATTTCTGGTGGGGATCCTTCGATGTCTAAATCAATGAAGGATTGGTGAATAAGATAATTAGTAGAAAATATGCAGATTTTAGCTCATAATTTTCTTACCAAAGTACTCGATTTATCCTTTTTTTTAATAGGTGAATAGATTAGTAACCGTTTGTAACGGTTAGATGTCATGGATCCCATTTATTCCAGCATTAAATGTAATGAGCGTGGAGAAGCCGTTACGTGCGTTCTGCGCTGAGAATGTAGATCATGCCAACTATATGTTGGTCAAACCGATCATATATCGGCATTCGACTGATATTCTCATCAGTCAATGATTGTTCGTTCTTGGAGTCGTTCCGTTTGGAGAATCGAATCGAATCGAAAGTCAGTAAACTAAGCTGACTGTCGATCGGTCGGCTGATCAGCAGTCGATTGCTTGTAGAGTTCGCCGATTATATATCGAGCATCGAAAGTTGGTTGAGAATTATCCGCCCGACTAATTGTAGTCCATCATCGTTCAGGAATCTGTTGTGGTTGACGTTTAGAAGGTAGCACCGATCAATGGTAGGTGAAACCAATCAATAGTAGGTGAAACCGACTATTAGTCGTCGTTCAGATGCCAAATCAGGATGGTAGAGTTAATGAACCCAACATTTATAATTTAAATAACACCTCAAAATTATTAGTTGATCAAGTAAACAACACACTACTAATAAGAATAACGAGAAAACAATAAAAGATACTTTTTTTTTAATCGAGCGGAAAAAGAATGAAAGCACGATACGATCAGCAAAACAACTTGTTGACGCAGAAATTGGTCGTCGCCGGAGTTCGCTGGAATTGAGGCCAATGAGGTCGCCGCCGGGGACCTGCAAAATAAAGTCCCATCCGGAGCCGATGGGGGGTGGCTCCGGTATGACCCTCCGACGTTCAAGTCAGCTCTGGCCAACAGGAATGGAGTGCTCGAAAATGAATTCCGGAGCTTGGAGAAGAAGAGGAAAGCTTAGAGATCAGAGAGATTAGAATTAGCGTATCTGGAGGGTCCTTTATAGGCGGAGCTTAGTTGACGGTGACGACCATACTGGCGAGTCGTGGGCCGCATGAAGTTCGGTACGGAGAGAAAAATGCCATCAGACGGATGGTGACAGCCATACTGGCAGATCATGGGCTGCATGGGACTGGTTACGGAGAGAGTGGTGTCAGTAGTGGTAGCCATATCGTTCGATCTCGTCGTCTGTTGCAGACTGATGGCGATAATTCATCTAGAGGAGCTCGGACTTGTAGGAGAGTCCGGCTGAAGGGAAGGCTCGGGAGAGTTCGGCCGTAGAGAAATTTGGAGGAGCTCGACCGACTGAAGAGATGGCCGCTTGGAGAGTTCGGTCGAGAGACGACCGCTGAGAAGTTCGGGCGCTAGGGATTCCGTTAAAGCTCGATCGCTTGGAGTTCAAGGAGTTCGGCCACTAAGTAGTTTGGCCGACTGTAGGAGTTCGGCTAAGACCCGTCCGTCGAAGCTCTTTTGCGGCTACAGATTGTATTAGGCCCAGCGTCGAACTAGACTTCGACGGGAGCGGGATTTATCCCCAACACAACTCAATGGAAAGACGCCCACGAGATCATATAGTTTGGGGTTGTGGATTCAAACCAACTTTATGTGGCAAAACAAATGTATAGATAACAAAATTAATGTGACGTATCATTAAAACACACAACATGAAATGCTAGTCGGGGGACGAATTATGATAATTCGGAAAATTTCAAAGGCCGAAACACGTGGAATATGAGAATAAAACGGTCCCTGAAGAAGAGTTTCAGCGATGAAATAAACCCTATGTGAACCATAATTTCCAAGATAACACTCTAATCAGATAAACCCTAGACATCCGAGGAGTTGGGGATTGAGATTACCTTGGAGGGATCCACCTTCTGGAAGTTCTTGACGACAGTGACGATCCGATCGGCAACCTCAGACTTGTCGAGGAAGGTGCCCCTGGCATCGTCGGAGAAGCCGCGGGGGCGGACGAGGAACTGGGCGAAGGAGAGGGGGGCCGCCGGCTGGAGAGGCGCCGGAGATGCCACCGTCACCCTGAGGTGCTTCAGGAGAGAGCTCCTCGCCGCCGCCGCCGCCGCCGCCGCCATTTGAGAGCAGTGGAAGAAAAAGCTCAGAGCTTTATGAGAGATCTCTTCCGCGCGTTTTACAGCAAGGGAAGTAACGACACTTCGAGTGACGGGGAGGGTGCGAGAAAGCCCTTTGGGTTCCGTTCTGGTGTTCCCGCGGAGCAGCGGTTGCCCTTTTCTCTCTCACCTCCTTTGGTGGGCTGGGCCGAGAAAACCCATCGAATTTGAGAAATATATTGGGAAGTTGCTAATACCGAAAGATACATTTCTTCTCTCTTCTGAATGGGTGGAACTCGACCAGTTCTTCTCAACGGTGGAACTCGACCAAGCCAAGCCTAGCTCAAGTTTAACTTACTCTGTGCTTGAGCCAAGCATAAGCTAGCTTGATCTTTTCTTTCTTTTTTTTTTTTTTTTTTATAAGACAAATTCAAATTATTCACAAATAAATCATTAAAATGATTTAATGATATTTTGAAGATTTTCAATATATACATAAACTAATTGGTTATCCCATTATTAGGAATAAACCCTGCTCCTATCAAAGTCCAGCCTGATGCTTAGCCCAATGCAATCGGTAATCATGGAAGAGCTTCAGCGGCCAAACCTTATTTGAACTCCTTCAACCGGCCGAACTTCTCAACGGTCGAGTCCCAGCGGAATTCCTTCAGCCGACCGAACTTCCCAGCGATCGAGCCCTAGTCGAACCCCTTCAGCTGGCCGAATTTCTCTACAATCGAGCCCCAGTCGAACTCCCCCAACGACCGAATTTCTACCGAATTTCTCAGAAGCCGGACTTCTCCAGGAGCCGGACTCCTCCCAGACTTTCCTAGGAGCCGGACTTCTTCAGAAGTCGGACTTTTCTCAGACATTTCCTTTGGCCTAACTTCTACAGAAGCCAAAGTTCTTCCAGATTGCTTCTGCAGTCGGACTCCTATGGAAGTCGAACTTCCTCCGTACTCCTTTTTCAATCGGACGCCTACGGAAGTCGAACTTCCTCCAAGCTTCTCCTTCAGTCGGACTTCTGCGGAAGCCGAATTTCCTCTGGATTCCTCCTTCCGTCGGGCTCCTGCAGAAGCAGAACTTCCTCTAAATTTCTCCTTCGGTCGGGCTTCTATGTGAGCTGAACTTCCTCCGAATTTCTCCTTCAGTCGGACTTCTGCGGGAGCCAAACTCCTTCCGAGCTTTTTTTTCAGTTGGACTTCTGTGGGAGCCAAACCTCCTTCGGATTTTTCTTTCAGTCGGGCTTCTGCGGGAGCCGAACTTCCTCCGAATTTCTCCAGGAGCCGAACTCCTTTCGGATCTCTCCTGCAGTCGGACTCTTCAAAGAGCCGAACTCCTTTCAGATTGCTCCTGCAGTCGAATTTCTTCAGGAGCCGAACTTCTTTCAGAATTCTCCTTCAGCTAGATTCCTTCAGGAGCCGAACTCCTTCTAAATCACTCCTACAGTCGGATTCCTTCAGGAGCCAAACTTCTTTCGGATCGCTTCTGCAGTCGAACTCCTCCAGGAGCCAAACTCCTTCCAGATTGCTACTGCAGTCGGATTCCTCCAGGAGCTAAACTCCTTCCATAATTTTTTTTCAGTCGGATGCCTATAGGAGCCGAACTCCTTCCAAATTGCTCCTACAGTCGGACTCCTCCAGAAGCTGAACTCCTTCTAGAATTCTTCTTCAGTCAGATTTCTACAGGAGCCAATCTTCTTTCGGATTACTCTTACAGTCAGACTTCTTCAGCTCAGTCGAACCCGGAACGCATGCTTCCACCAGACGACATGGCCGCCACTACCAGTCTGACGATATTTCTCTCTCCATAGCAAATTTCATGCGGTCCATGATCGAACGATATGGCTATCACTATCAGCCTGACGACACCTTTCTCTCCATATCGAACTTCATCAGGTCTCGAGCGATCCGCTGTCAGACAGCTATAATTATCACCATCAATCAAGCTCCGTCTATAAAATGGATTCTCCAGATATATTTTCTCTAAGCTCTAAGCTCTCCTCTCTCTCTCTAAACTCTACCGAACTCTTGCTTGAGCACTTCATTTCTGTTGGCCAGAAGAATTGACTTGATCATTGGAGGGTTCCGTCAGAGCTACTACTACCGACTTTAGATGAAACTTTATTTTGTAGATTTTCGACGGCGACCTCATCCTCTTCCACTCCAGCTCATCACGACATCGATCAGATTCTGCACCAACACCCATGAATGTTAATTTTGATTGAGGCATTTCTGTTGCTCTTGAAAGTGCATTCAGTTTTAGTCTTGCATCATATCGATCTTTAGATCCTTATCTTTTAAAAGAATATTTTGAATTTGGATTAACCAAGTCAGGGGCAGTGGCGTGGATGAGAAAGAGAAGAAAGCCAAAGGACTGTGACATGTACGGGATGAGAGGAAAGAACAGCCGCACACGATGCTCGTAGTGTTTTTTTGAGTTCTTGGGCAAAAAGCGCTAGACATGGGGCCTCTAAACTTGGAACACCATGTCTTCTCATTGCCTTCCCTCTCACTATCTTTTCTTGATTCCTCCACTTTCTTAGGTACAATAATTTCTCCATTTATTATGATCGAAACAAACTCTAAGTTGAGTGCCATCTTGGACTATTAGACCTATAATAATATATTTATATAATGGAATGCCAATGATTATTATTGGTGCAAAATTTGGTTATCGTCGAAATCAAAGTTGGAGAAAGAAAGATCGCCACCGATGATCTGCAAAATAAGTCTAGCCCAGAGTTGGGGATAATGGCTTCGATAAGATCCTCCGATGATCAAGTCAGCTTTTTTGGCCAATAAAAATAGAGTGCTCGGAGAGATTTTAGCAGAGATTTTAGAAAGAGATCAAGAGCTTCAAAAAGAAAGCGTATCTGAAGGATCTCTTACATAGGTGGAGCCTATAACAAACTGATAGTGATAGCCGTAACTGCCTGATAGTGAACCGTTCAGGGTCACGTGGAGTTTATTATAGAGGATAGTGTCTGTTGTCGGATGGGACGACTGTAGGCGATGGAGCATCCCTCACTGATGCTGTTCCAGAGGAGCTCTGAGGTTCTTGAGATCAGTTGTGCGTGGATCGTTATTCGTCATATTGAGAGTTAATGCTGAGATCCTTCTGAGCAATCAAAAGGAGTTCAAAAGAAGTTCGACGGAAGGAGAAGTTCGGAAGAAATTTGATTGGTGGAGAAGTTCGACTGAAAGAGATATTCGAAAGAAGTTTGATTGATGAAAAAGTTCATCTAAATGAATTTGACTGATGCGATAGTCCAGCTGAAGAAGAAGTCTAGAAGGAGTTTGACTGATGTGGTAGTCTAGCTGAAGAAAAAGTCTAGAAGGAGTTCAACTAGTATGGTAGTCTGGCTGAAGGAAAAGTTCGACACTCCTAACAGAGCATAAAAGTTCGTGTGGAGAAAGTTCTACCAAAAGATGACTGACTGCCCGAAGTGGAGGAGCTCGGCCACTCCTGCTATTCAAGCTCATTTGGGCGAAGTCCGGAGAGATCTTGCGGATTCGATCGAGGCTCAATCTTGGTTGTCGCTATCGGATGGGATCATTCAGCGATCAGATATATGGCTGAACTTCGGTAGGAGCGAGTTTACCCCCAACAATAGTCCTTCTACTTTCGAGTTCAAAATTCGAGATATAGATCGCTGTCAAGTTTTTGTTTCCGCTCGTCAGTGAACGTTTGATTTATCTGCTGCATGAGCTTTAAATCAAGTGATCGGAAACCCTTGTTTTCCCACACTATCAAGCTGTGCATTAGATCGGAGCACACTCTATGATAGGAACGGCTCACGACACGAATGATGAGTTGGGCGCAGGGTCTTATTTATAGACTAAGCTGTGATCCAACTCCTCTTCTTCCCAACCAATCACAACCCTTTGTGAAATCAGATCTAAATCTGATTGGTGGGAATAGAGTCCTGGATTCCTCCTTAGAGGGTGCCTAAGACCAGTCAAAGTTGGTTCTTAGGAGAACTCTAATTGGAATCCAAAAAGGAGATGGAGTCCCTTGTCCAACAAGGGACTCCTAGGCGCCTCCAACTTGGGCACACGCCAAGGGTGGCGTGCGCCCTCCTCCTTGCCAGGTTCTGGCAGGGGGACAGGCCCCCACCAGCTCTCCAATAGGTGCATGACATGTGGTCAAAAGTCAAAGTGTCAATGGTCAACATTTGACCAGTCAAAGGTAGACTTTTGACCAAAGTCAAAGAACAAGAAATGGCAGGTGACCAAAAATGGCAGGTAATGTCTTACAAAATAAGACAACCTTTTCTGACTTGGACAACCTCCAGTCAGACCATATGAAGGCCTCTGATTGAGCACAAACTCCTTTGGCTCAGTCAGGACAACTTATTTATGATAGTAAAAGAAGAACGTTAGGTTCAATCGAGTGCTAGCACGATTTTCTTGAACCTAATTGAATCTCATTCAGATCAATTGAACTAGATCAGTTCAATTGATGATCACCAGATTCAAACCCTTGTTTGTGTGACCCAGTTAGGTTCAGTTCTGTATGGTAATGGGATATGTCATGATCTCTATCATCGACATCATCGAAACTCCTTTCGATGGATCAGAACTCTTCTGATTCGAACAGCTAGAATGATCGATCATCTAAATCATTCTAATTGCTCCCAAAATCCACCAGTGACACCTAGCAGTATATGGTGGCAACCCATCAGAGCTGAATGCGAACCTCTTGGTGCAGCTACCTGTGTGATTAAGTTCTTCTATCTTGAGCCCCGATCAGATTAGGGTTAAGGTGAACTCGTCAAACCCTAGTCTCTGTCATATGATGTAATCATTCGATTCGAGTCCAATGTGAAAATCTAAATAGAAACTCTTTCTATTATTTCACTCTGCCATGGCCATGGACTTCTGGACTTGATTCTCATGATCATCATAGGGCTGCTCCTCTACCACCGAGGTAGATAGATTCCATCTTGATGCAATCCAGTTCCTACAATGAACATGCTATAGCCAACATACACCTCAGGGTTCCATATGGCTAGGAGACCGAGTAATGGTGTAGTCAAACTATAACACCCTCAAGGTGAACTGCCGATGCACCTCAGGTCAAAGAACCAGACACACTACTGCAGCATCGAGTCAGTCATTGACGAGAAGGTAGACTCCCTAATGACTACTCGAGGTGGTCACGCTCAGTGCCCTCGTTCTCTAACGAGTACCTGTACTCTCGCTCCGGTGTCTCCACACCGTAGACTCAAGACTCATCTACTAAAGAGAAGCGATTGTACACCAACCTTCCGGATCAATCACCATCCTCGTGATGATCCTATGGTCGGGAGCATTTTATGAGTTAATAATGATTATTCATGTCTTAAATTTTCAACTCTTGAAAATATGAATTATCATTACCATTAACTCAAAGGATGTATCACAGACACTAAATACACATATGTGATAGAAAATAACCCATTTTATTGATTATTAGTCAAAATTATAATTTTGCCCCTAGAAGTGTATTACAAGTGTCAGCCAATTCTGGCTTCTAGGGCACATATATCTAACAATCTCCCACTTGTCCTAAAGCCAATTGGCTACAAGTCTAAGTCCCATCTTCTCAAGGTGGGCTTCGATCTTCTGCTGGCCCAACGGCTTTGTAAGTGGGTCTGCCACATTATCTGTGGAGTTGACTCTCTTGACCTCGACGTAACCCTTCTCGAGGTAATCGCGGATGAGGTGGTATCGCCGCTCAATGTGCTTGGATTTCTGGTGAGACCTCGGCTCCTTAGCAAGGGCTATGGCGCCATTGTTGTCGCAGTATAGAGGAATGGCATCTGATGGCATTACTCCAATTTCTGCAGCAAACTTCTTGTACCAGAATGCTTCCTTCGCAGCCTCTGATGCAGCGATATATTCTGCTTCCATGGTGGAATCTGCTATCACCAGTTTGCTTGGAACTCTTCCAGCTGACAGCACCACCATTGCACACAAACAGACTCCCAGATGTCGACTTTCGATCATCTATATCGGACATGAAATCCGAGTCTGTGTATCCCTGGACTTGGAGTTCTCCATTACCAAAGACCAACATCATATCCTTAGTTCTTCTCAAGTACTTAAGGATACATTTCACAGAAGTCCAGTGTTCTTCACCTGGATTTGACTGATATCTGCTTGTGACACTCACAGCATGGGCTATATCAGGTCGTGTACATAGCATGGCATACATGAGGCTCCCTATTGCAGAAGCATAAGGGATCTTGCTCATGCGTTCTATTTCCTCAGGTGTGCTAGGGCACATCTTCTTGGAAAGATGAATACCATGTCTGAAGGGTATTAATCCCCTCTTAGAGTTTTCCATACTAAACCTCTTTAGTACTTTCTCTATGTACATCTTCTGTGAAAGTCCTAGCATCCTATTCGGTCTATCCCTATAGACCTTAATTCCTAGAATAAAGGATGCTTCACCTAGGTCTTTCATGGAGAATTCCTTGGACAACCATAATTTGACTGTTGTCAATCATGGGAATATCATTCCCAATAAGGAGGATGTCATCCACGTACAATACGAGGAAGACAACAGCGCTCCCACTGACCTTTTTGAAAACACATGGTTCCTCTTCATTTTTGATGAAACCAAACTTTTTGATCACATCATTGAAACGAGTGTTCCAGCTCCGAGATGCTTGCTTAAGTCCATATATGGACCTTTGCAGCTTGCAAACCTTGTGATCAGTATCACTGGATGTGAAACCTAGCGGCTGTTCCATATAGATATCTTCCTCAAGATATCCATTTAAGAATGCCGTTTTCACGTCCATTTGCCATATTTCATAATCGAAATAGGCTGCAACGGCAAGCAATGTGCGGATGGATTTTAGCATAGCCACTGGGGAAAAGGTATCCTGATAGTCAATGCCTTCGCGTTGACTATAACCTTTTGCCACTAGTCTAGCCTTGAATGTCTCCACATTCCCATCTGCACCAATCTTTCTCTTGAAGATCCATTTACACCCAATAGGTACTATACCTTCTGGTGGATCTACCAAGGTCCAGACTTGGTTTGAGTGCATCGAGTCAATTTCTGACTGCATTGCCTCTAGCCATTTCTCGGAGTCGATATCTGATATCGCCTCGTTGTAGGTTTTGGGATCATCACCATGAGCACCATTACCTACGAGGAACATTTTCTCTACTTCCTCTGAAATAATACCTAAGTATCTTTCAGGGGGACGGGAAAACTCTTTCCGATCTACGAGGTGGAGGAGGTAGTGTTCTTATTGGCTCAACCTGATTTGGTTCCAATTGGTCCTTAGCTCGTTGCTTGTGAGACTTTCTCATCAAGCTTAATCTGCTTTCCAATGCCGCTATCTTGAATAAACTATTTTTCAAGAAAGATGGCATGTCGACTCACAATCACATTGTGGTCTTCTGGAATGTAGAAATAGTATCCTAATGACTCTTTAGGATATCCTATGAATCGAGCTCTAAAGGACCTAAACTCTAACTTGTCCGCTTGTTGTCTTTTGACATGAGCCGGACAACCCCAAATTCTGAGATGACTCAGACTTGGTTTCTTACCGTGCCATATCTCATACGGTGTGGTAGGAACGGTTTTAGAGGGAACCCTATTCAGTAGATAAATTGAAGTTAACAATGAGTGTCCCCAAAGAAAATCAGGGAGGTCTGTGAAGCTCATCATGGATCGAACCATATCCAATAGAGTCCGATTTCTCCATTCTGAAACCCCGTTGAGTTGAGGTGTTCCTGGTGGAGTCCATTGAGAGACTATGCCATTTTTCTTGAGATAGTCTAGGAATTTTCGGCTAAGGTATTCACCTCCTCGATCTGATCGAAGAACCTTAATGGGTTTTTCCAGTTTGTTTTTCTACTTCATGTCTGAATTCTTTGAACTTTTCAAAAGCTTCAGACTTGTGTCTCATAAGATACACATACCCATACCTAGACAGATCATCGGTAAAGGTAATGAAGTAGACAAAATTGCCTCTAGCCGGCACATCAAATGGGCCGCACACATCAGTATGTACTAGGGCAAGGAGATCTGTGGCCCTCTCCCCATGTCCAACAAAAGGGAGTTTAGTCATTTTGCCTTGAAGACAAGATTCACAAGTTGGATATGACTCGAAAGTCAATGGACTCAATAGCCCATTTTTCTCCAATTTGTTGATCCTATCTTCTGCTATATGACCTAATCTCAGGTGCCATAGATATCTATCGTTTGGACTATCCCTAGGTCGTTTGGCATTCACGTTTTGCTCGATAGTTAGAACAGGTACATCAATATGTAGCTGATAAAGACCATTAATAAGGAAACCATTTGCAATTTTATTTCTTTCATAAAGAATGTTACAATGGTCCTTAAAGAAGGTAATCACATAGCCTTCTTGTGCTAAGCATGAAACAGAAATCAAATTCCTGCTAGCTGCAGGCACATAATAACAGTCTTTCAAAACTAAGTCTAAACCAGATGGTAATCGAAGAGGGTATGTTCCCACGGCTACTGCAGCAACTCTTGCTCCATTACCGATGCGTAGGATCATGTCTCCATCCCTCAGCCTCCTGCTATCCTCAAGACCCTGCATGGAAGTGCACAGATGAGCACTAGAACCAGAGTCAAGCACCCAACTGGATGCAGAAGAAACCGTAAGGTTAGACTCAATAACGAGCATACCTCCAGAAGGACCTTCCTTCTTGTTCTTCAGGGTGGCCAGGTAAGTAGGGCAGTTCCGCTTCCAATGGCCGTCGCTGTTGCAATGGAAACACTTTCCTTTGACATCGGCCTTTTTCTTCGGCTCTGCCTTCTTCTTCTTTGATCCTTCCACCTTTCTGCTTTTTCACAGACTTCTTTTTCTTTCCATAAGACTTTCTTTTGGAAGAAGTCCGTTCCATAGCAAGAACTGAGCCTTTAGAACCTTTCATAGAAAGCTCAGCGGTAACCAGCATATTCATTAATTCGGCCAAGGAATTTTGAAGTTTATGCATGTGGTAATTCATGATGAATTGCCCATATGCATCAGTCAAGGATTGCAGAATAATATCATTCTGCAGGTCCAAGTCTAACTTCACACCGAGCTTCTCAAGCTCTTCCATGTCCTTGATCATTGTCAGACAGTGATCTTGGACTGACTGCCCATCACGCATCTTAGCCTTAAAAAGTCATTTCGTGACTTGATATTTGGCTGCGCGACTCTGTTCACCAAACATCTCCTGCAGGTGAGCCAACATTTGGCGAGCAGTCCCGATATCTTCATGTTGGCGCTGGAGCTCATCAGACATCGAGCCCAACATGTAATATCTGGCCTTATTATCTTCGTCTATCCATTTTTTCAGAGACGCTCTCTGTTCAATGGATGGACGGGCTGGTAAGGTGGGAGGGTCCTGGTCCAAGTACATGGGTTAACTTCTCGAAACCCAAAATAATTTTGTAGTTCCTGAGCCAATCTTTATAATTGGGTCCAGTCAGTCTATGTGTGTCCAGGATACGTGCCAATGGGTTGGACGCAGACATTTTCCTGTAGAGAGTCAAAGATTCTAGTTAGATACTGTAATTATGACTTGACCAATTTATTTAGGGATTTTATTTTTAAACAAATTAGCTCCCACTATTTTCTCGGATCCCTACACTCCCTCTGTAGAGATGCAAAAATCTCCATGATTAATGATTTCTAGTGGGTGGTGCGGTCTCACCAACTGACTCATCACCTCACCTAACAGTTATTGGTGATGGGTTAGCCAATGAGTGAACAACTCTTGTTCAATGATTCTCTAATCATGGTGCACCCAAACTTGGTCTCTAATTCATGAATCTCACCGTATCCAAAATATTGATCCACTCCTTAGTTAAGTCAGACCCACCATTTGCATAGACTGGGTTCCTAATTGAGTCTCTCACCGTATCCAAAATATTGAGCCCAACTCATCCTCCAGCCCATAGCATCCAATGCCTAATAGACATGGTTGCATCTTTCCGGTGCAACTGAGCCACTGTATCCAGCCGAGAACAATCAACCCCGGGAAGGGCCCGCACATCTACAATGGTGGAAGACCTCAGACTTAATCTTTTCTTAGGGAGAATTGATTCAGGTCTCATTAAACTAGACTTGTCATAGTCATAACAATTATGACTAACCTAGTGGCATGGGTTAGCTCGGATTATTGACCACCTCAGATCAGAACTGTGTCAACAGATATGGCCAGGTAAGTGAGACCGGTGGAAGGAATATGCCATTAACTCGTACAAGAATGCATTCAGGTCGAGTAGCTTCCAATTAAAAACCAGTCGGTCGTATGTGCCAAACTTACCTTAGACACCAAATTGTTGAGCCAGAACCAATTGGGTTAGCCTACAATCCAGACTCTAACCTCTGAGCCTAATTAGGTCTTGCTTGATCGTGACTCGATCTTGACCCAGACTTAATCCTATTAGGCTGGTCAATTTAAGCATTGTTGATCCCATCTAACCAACTCTTGATTCGGTTTGATCAACCGCTTAGACCTAATTGAGCTACCCAAGCCCGAACCCAGTATTATGAATATGTCTTAGATCTAAAATTCTCAATTTTAGACCTAATTAATATTTCATAATCTTAATTTTTAATTAAGTAGGGTTCATAAACAAAATATGCACAATAAATCCTAGGGTTTCAGGATCTAGGGTTTTGCAGAAAGTAAGTTTTGGATTTCTGATTAAGGACGAACATGCAGCACCCCTACACATCATAAGAACACCCCATCGAATGGGAAGAGAGGGCCTTTAAACCCTTCTTCATTCTTATGACCGGACGGCCAAGAGGAACGCCTTAATCAGGAACATGCAATACTACAAAATAGTTTTAGATCTATATCATATATCTCATATACAAATTAGATCTAATCATGGCATATTTTGCATACATCTCATGTATCGAATCATGCATATTTTTCAGATCTAAATTATCTCATAATAATCTAAAAAATTAGATTTAAATTGATCTAATCAAAATAAATTCTAATCTAGATAATTATGTAGAACTATTCTACAACTAGTCTAGACATGCATCAATCATATCTCATATGATATTTAAAATTAAATAATTTTTATTTGCTATTTTTTAGATGTTATTATAACCATTATAATATCAAAAAATAGTAAATAAATAGATCTAAAATATGATTTAATCAAGATTAAATTCAAAAACATGCAAGACTATTCTATAGAACTATTCTATTTTAGAACTAGTCATGCATATTTTCTAATCTTAGATCCAAATCATTTAATTTTAATTTTTTCTGATTTTCAGATCTGATCACATCTCATGTGACATCTAAAATCACTTATTTTTTAATTAAAATAAATTTAAAATTAGATCTAAATACTTTTAGAACCTTGGCTCTGATACCAGTTGAAGGAAAATCCTGATTTTCGGATCCAGGTTCGTTCAGATCTGATCAGATCAAGAGATATATTTCAAAAATTTTTTTTCTTTGATCTAATCAGATCTGAGATATTTTAGATCTAATTCTTATTATTTTAATAAATTAAAATAAAATTAGATAAATTAAATCAAATTTAATTTACCTTGATTGGGTAATCCTATTACCCGTTGATGATCCTGTATGCAGCGGAAGGTTCTGGATCTAGCCACGCAAGTGCCTGGCCTCTACCGGTATCCACTCAGGCTGGATCTGGAGATCCTCTTCTTCTCTATCACATCTCCAAAAATTAGATCTGGATCTGATCTGGAGGATCTTCAAAACTCCTTTTGAAGATCAGCAGTCGTCCTTTGCAGCAGCGCAGCCTTCTAGCTTTCAGTCGCCTTTCTTTGATCTGGATCGCACCAACCAAAAATCCAAAACTCCTTTTGGACGTGGAGAGGAGAGGGAGAAGGTGGTTTGGCATGGAGGAAGAGGGGAGAGGCAGCCTTGGGGCATGGGGAATTGTGATTCAATCATCAATTTGAGTTGGGCGCAGGGTCTTATTTATAGACTAATCTGTGATCCAACTCCTCTTCTTCCCAACCAATCACAACCCTTTGTGAAATCAGATCTAAATCTGATTGGTGGGAATAGAGTCCTGGATTCCTCCTTAGAGGGTGCCTAAGACCAGTCAAAGTTGGTTCTTAGGAGAACTCTAATTGGAATCCAAAAAGGAGATGGAGTCCCTGTCCAACAAGGGACTCCTAGGCGCCTCCAACTTGGGCACACGCCAAGGGTGGCGTGCGCCCTCCTCCTTGCCAGGTTCTGGCAGGGGGACAGGCCCCCACCAGCTCTCCAATAGGTGCATGACATGTGGTCAAAAGTCAAAGTGTCAATGGTCAACATTTGACCAGTCAAAGGTAGACTTTTGACCAAAGTCAAAGAACAAGAAATGGCAGGTGACCAAAAATGGCAGGTAATGTCTTACAAAATAAGACAACCTTTTCTGACTTGGACAACCTCCAGTCAGACCATATGAAGGCCTCTGATTGAGCACAAACTCCTTTGGCTCAGTCAGGACAACTTATTTATGATAGTAAAAGAAGAACGTTAGGTTCAATCGAGTGCTAGCACGATTTTCTTGAACCTAATTGAATCTCATTCAGATCAATTGAACTAGATCAGTTCAATTGATGATCACCAGATTCAAACCCTTGTTTGTGTGACCCAGTTAGGTTCAGTTCTGTATGGTAATGGGATATGTCATGATCTCTATCATCGACATCATCGAAACTCCTTTCGATGGATCAGAACTCTTCTGATTCGAACAGCTAGAATGATCGATCATCTAAATCATTCTAATTGCTCCCAAAATCCACCAGTGACACCTAGCAGTATATGGTGGCAACCCATCAGAGCTGAATGCGAACCTCTTGGTGCAGCTACCTGTGTGATTAAGTTCTTCTATCTTGAGCCCCGATCAGATTAGGGTTAAGGTGAACTCGTCAAACCCTAGTCTCTGTCATATGATGTAATCATTCGATTCGAGTCCAATGTGAAAATCTAAATAGAAACTCTTTCTATTATTTCACTCTGCCATGGCCATGGACTTCTGGACTTGATTCTCATGATCATCATAGGGCTGCTCCTCTACCACCGAGGTAGATAGATTCCATCTTGATGCAATCCAGTTCCTACAATGAACATGCTATAGCCAACATACACCTCAGGGTTCCATATGGCTAGAGAAATACAGGTCTCATTAAACTAGATTTGTCATAGTCATAATAATTATGACTAACCTAGCGGCATGGGTTAGCTCGGATTATTGACCACTCAGATTAGAACTTATGTCAACAAGATTGGCCAGGTAAGTGAGACCGATGGAAGGAATATGCATTAACTCATATAAGAATGCATTCTATGGTCGAGTAGCTTCTAATTAAAATCAGTCGATCGTATTACAAACTTTACTTTAAACACCAAATTGTTGAGCTAGAACCAATTGGTTAGCCTACAATCCAGACTCTAACCTCTGAGCCTAATTAGATCTTTACTTGATCGTGACTCGATCTTGACCCAGACTTAATCCTATTAGGCCGATAATTTAAGCATTGTGTGATCCCATCTAACCAAACTCTTGATTCGATTTGATCAACCGCTTAGACCTAACTGAGCTACCCAAGTCCGAACCCAAT
>QRFJ01001571.1:170836-210836 GCA_006176705.1 Cocos nucifera
TATTATGAATATGTCTTAGATCTGAAATTCTCAATTTTAGACCTAATTGATATTTCATAATCTTAATTTTTAATTAAGTAGGGTTCATAAACAAAATATGCACAATAAATCCTAGGATTTCAGGATCTAGGATTTTGCAGAAAGTAAGTTTTGGATTTCTGATTAAGGACGAACATGCAGCACCCCTACACATCATAAGAACACCCCATCGAATGGGAAGAGAGGGCCTTTAAATCCTTCTTCGTTCTTATGACCGGACGGCCAAGAGGAACGCCTTAATCAGGAACATGCAATACTACAAAATAGTTTTAGATCTATATCATATATCTCATATACAAATTAGATCTAATCATGGCATATTTTGCATACATCTCATGTATCGAATCATGCATATTTTCAGATCTAAATTATCTCATAATAATCTAAAAAATTAGATTTAAATTGATCTAATCAAAATAAATTCTAATCTAGATAATTATGTAGAACTATTCTACAACTAGTCTAGACATGCATCAATCATATCTCATATGATATTTAAAATTAAATAATTTTTATTTACTATTTTTTAGATGTTATTATAACTATTATAATATCAAAAAATAGTAAATAAATAGATCTAAAATATGATTTAATCAGATTAAATCAAAAACATGCAAGACTATTCTATAGAACTATTCTATTTTAGAACTAGTCATGCATATTTTCTAATCTTAGATCCAAATCATTTAATTTTAATTTTTTTGATTTCAGATCTGATCACATCTCATGTGACATCTAAAATTACTTATTTTTTAATTAAAATAAATTTAAAATTAGATCTAAATACTTTTAGAACCTTGGCTCTGATACCAGTTGAAGGAAAATCCTGATTTTTCGGATCCAGGTTCGTTCAGATCTGATCAGATCAAGAGATATATTTCAAAAATTTTTTTTTCTTTGATCTAATCAGATCTTGAGATATTTTAGATCTGATTCTTATTATTTTAATAAATAAAATAAAATCTAAGATAAATTAAATCAAATTTAATTTACCTTGATTTGGGTAATCCTATTACCCTGTTGATGATCCTGTATGCAGCGGAAGGTTCTGGATCTAGCCACGCAAGTGCCTGGCCTCTACCGGTATCCACTCAGGGTTGGATCTGGAGATCCTCTTCTTCTCTATCACATCTCCAAAAATCAGATCTGGATCTGATCTGGAGGATCTTCAAAACTCTTTTGAAGATCAGCAGTCGTCCTTTGCAGCAGCGCAGCCTTCTAGCTTTTGATCGCCTTTCTTTGATCTGGATCGCACCAACCAAAAATCCAAAACTCCTTTTGGACGTGGAGAGGAAGGGGAGAAGGTGGTTTGGCATGGAGGAAGGAGGGAAGAGGCAGCCTTGGGGCGTGGGGAATTGTGATTCAATCATCTTTGAGTTGGGCGCAGGGTCTTATTTATAGACTAAGCTTGTGATCCAACTCCTCTTCTTCCCAACCAATCACAACCCTTTGTGAAATCAGATCTAAATCTGATTGGTGGAATAGAGTCCCCTGGATTCCTCCTTAGAGGGTGCCTAAGACCAGTCAAAGTTGGTTCTTAGTAGAACTCTAATTGGAATCCAAAAAGGAGATGGAGTCCCTTGTCCAACAAGGACTCCTAGGCGCCTCCAACTTGGGCACACGCCAAGGGTGGCGTGCGCCCTCTTCCTTGCCAGGTTCTGGCAGGGGGACAGGCCCCCACCAGCTCTCCAATAGGTGCATGACATGTGGTCAAAAGTCAAAGTGTCAATGGTCAACATTTGACCAGTCAAAGGTAGACTTTTGACCAAAGTCAAAGAACAAGAAATGGCAGGTGACCAAAAATGGCAGGTAATGTCTTACAAAATAAGACAACCTTTTCTGACTTGGACAACCTCCAGTCAGACCATATGAAGGCCTCTGATTGAGCACAAACTCCTTTGGCTCAGTCAGGACAACTTATTTATGATAGTAAAAGAAGAACGTTAGGTTCAATCGAGTGCTAGCACGATTTTCCTTGAACCTAATTGAATCTCATTCAGATCAATTGAACTAGATCAGTTCAATTGATGATCACCAGATTCAAACCCTTGTTTGTGTGACCCAGTTAGGTTCAGTTCTGTATGGTAATGGGATATGTCATGATCTCTATCATCGACATCATCGAAACTCCTTTCGATGGATCAGAACTCTTCTGATTCGAACAGCTAGAATGATCGATCATCTAAATCATTCTAATTGCTCCCAAAATCCACCAGTGACACCTAGCAGTATATGGTGGCAACCCATCAGAGCTGAATGCGAACCTCTTGGTGCAGCTACCTGTGTGATTAAGTTCTTCTATCTTGAGCCCCGATCAGATTAGGGTTAAGGTGAACTCGTCAAACCCTAGTCTCTGTCATATGATGTAATCATTCGATTCGAGTCCAATGTGAAAATCTAAATAGAAACTCTTTCTATTATTTCACTCTGCCATGGCCATGGGCTTCTGGACTTGATTCTCATGATCATCATAGGGCTGCTCCTCTACCACCGAGGTAGATAGATTCCATCTTGATGCAATCCAGTTCCTACAATGAACATGCTATAGCCAACATACACCTCAGGGTTCCATATGGCTAGGAGATCGAGTAATGGTGTAGTCAAACTATAACACCCTCAAGGTGAACTGCCGATGCACCTCAGGTCAAAGAACCAGACACACTACTGCAGCATCGAGTCAGTCATTGACGAGAAGGTAGACTTCCTAATGACTACTCGAGGTGGTCACGCTCAGTGCCCTCGTTCTCTAACGAGTACCTGTACTCTCGCTCCGGTGTCTCCACACCGTAGACTCAAGACTCATCTACTAAAGAGAAGCGATTGTACACCAACCTTCCGGATCAATCACCATCCTCGTGATGATCCTATGGTCGGAAGTATTTTATGAGTTAACAATAATTATTCATGTCTTAAATTTTCAACTCTTGAAAATATGAATTATCATTACCATTAACTCAAAGGATGTATCACAGATACTAAATATGCATATGTGATAGAAAATAACCTATTTTATTGATATTAGTCAAAATTATAATTTTGTTCCTAGAAGTGTATTACAAGTATCAGCCAATTCTGCCTTCTAGGGCACATATATCTAACACTATCTTCCTGACCAAGGTTGAGTCTGAGATCATGTCCCATCAGTCTTTCATTTCAGACACCATCCCTTCTATCTCTACTCTGAATGATCTTTTTCTAATTAGGATATTGTATGGCATCCCACCTGAGTATGACCTTGAGATCCCCGGGTCAGATGACCGTGCTAGTTCTCCTCCAGTTGGTTGGTTTTATCTGTATCTGAAAGTCTTACGCGCTAGGCTTCGACTTCCACTTCTGCCTTTTGTTGTCGAGCTTTTTCGCTTCTTGAATATTTTCTTAGCTTCTGTCGCACCGAACTCCTTTCGGTTCATCATTGGCTTTTTTTTTTTCTATCATATGGTCAAAGTTCAGCCAACAGTTTCACTCTTTCAAAATTTTTATACCTTCAAATGCCATCCTTCCACAAAGATTGATGGTACTTCTCCCTCCTAGTTTGGTAAGAAGGGATTACTGAAAAAGTGCCCTTTCTTTCATTCATAACTAGAAGGAGAAGTACTTTTACGTCCACTGCTGGACCTTGATGCTTGACCTTCCTCCTTAGGGTTTTCTTAGGAAATCAGTCCGCCGAGCCCCTAGTTTAGACAAAGCTGATCTTGGGTCGTCTAACAAGCTCAAGGCATATCGAGCTCTTCCCCTCCCCGACCTTCTGAGGGAGCAGACCTTGTTCAATTTTGGCTTGAGTCCTCTTGACCTCGTCGGTATTAATTACATACATACATACATACATACATACATACATACATATATATATATATATATATATATATATATATGTATGTATGTATGTATGTATGTATGTAAATTTTCATAAAGTTTCGTATGTACCTTAGCTGACCACACTTGTTCCTCTATCGCAGAAATGGATACCGATGCTGTAGAGAGGCTTGCCAGTGGAAGGCCCCGGGCAATTATCTTAGCTGACCACACTTGTTCCTTTTCTTCCTTTATGCTCTAAAGAAAAGGAAGGGGAAGGCCCCGGGCAAAGGCTCGAAATGGGCGAGGGTTCGCATCTTCGACCCCGCGGCTCCTGCCACCACTGATATTCCATATATATATATATATATATATATATATATATATATATATATATATATATATATATATATATATATATATATATATATGTATGTATGTATGTATGTATGTATGTATGTATGTATGTATGTATGTATATGTATATGTATGTATGTATGTATGTATGTAAATTTTCATGAAGTTTCGTATGTACCTTAGCTGACCACACTTGTTCCTCTATCGCAGAAATGGATACTGATGCTATAGAGAGGCTTGCTAGGGGAAGGCCTCGGGCAATTACCTTAGCTGACCACAATTGTTCCTTTTCTTCCTTTATGCTCTGAAGAAAAGGAAGGGGAAGGCCCCGGGCAAAGGCTCAAAATGGGCGAGGGTTCGCATCTTCGACCCCATGGCTCCTGCCACCACTGATATTGCCCTCGAGGTCCGCCCATAAGCCGAGGTCGTCCCGACTGCTCGCGCTGATGCCGCTGAAGGGGAATGCCTTTTGCCTAAGCCTTTCCCCAAGGGATCTCGCACTAGACCCTTCTATCGACAAGGAGAAGAAAAAAAAGAAAAAGTCAGTAGTTGTGAAGGTAGCCCGTAAGGCTCATCCGGTGGGCGTAGCAGCTATGGTGGCGACGATTAGGGGGTGGACCTTCTCGACAATCCGGAGGTCATCCAAGCTTTGACTGACAAGTTCTTCTTGCCCGAAGTGGTGGACCGTCAGACGGACCTCGATCGAACGCAATTCTTCTGGGATCTTCTTGGGACTTTTCTCAAGGTAATTTGCTTGCCACATTTTTCTTTTCATTTTATCCTCTTCTTTTCTTTATCTTACTATGACTTATCCATGGCAGTTGGGCTACCACAAACTTATCCATCTTAAGAGGATAAATCGTCAGGAGGTAGAGGCACTGAAGGTCCAGGAGGATCTTCAAGTCAAGATCAGCCATCTACAGGGAAGGGCTATCGAGGCTGAGTGCCTTGTGGCAAAAAATGAGAGCCTCCGTAGTGCGCTTCAGAAAGAGGAGTTTGTCTTGGCCGGACTCAAGACCGCGCTAGCCCTGGAGGAGGAAGAGGAGGCTAGGCTCAAGGTCACCAAGCTAGAGGCCTAAATGTCAAAGTCCATTTCGGAGGTAGCGGCCTAAGCCATGAAGGAGTTCAGGACCTCCTCCGAAATGAAGGACCTAAACATCGCCTTCAGTCAGAAAACATTCATCAAGGATTTCGAGCTCTGTGAAGGTAGGATAATCCGGAGGTTCTCCGAGCTCAATTTTGACTTCTTAGAAGAGGAGGAGGAGATCGACAAAGAAGTGAGACCGTCTAGTATCGAGGCTGATCCTTCTTCTACCGCTGCACCCCTCGAGGTTGAGGATCTTGAATAGTTATACCTTTTTTTTCTCTATTGACTTGCTTTGTACCTAAAAATTTCTAGTTGAATGAAAATGAATTCACTTTTGTTTATACTTTTCTTCACATTGGTGTTGCGTCATATGTTATCTAGTATCCCTCTAATAATCAGAGTCATAACCTACCATCTTTGGTCGACGTTGACTCCTTACCTCAGGGAGTTCCGCTGAAGTTCTTAACAAAAAGCTTGAAGAAGAAAATCTACCATCTGAAGAAAAAGTTGAATAGAATGGAGGACGACCTTTAGACTTCTTTAAAAAAATGCTTCGGAGGTGACCAAGGAGGTTACTCAACTTCAAAATTTGCACATGAAGGACTCCACAGACCAGCATCTGAAAGGATATTTTCAAGAGAGAACTCACCGAACTCAAGAAAAATGCCAGTTGTAAGTCTTGGGTGTTAACGACGAAAATTAACTCCCTCGAAATCGAGCTTAAAGCGACGAAGGAGAAGATCCACTTGCTGAAAGGAAGTTCACCATGGTCCTCTGATAAAGTGCGATATGAGTGGGACTGATCAAAGAAGTTCTCCGAGCTTCAAAAATAGTTGCACGATGCTGAGCTCGTCTACAATACCTATCAATTAGGTTGGAGTGAGAAGATATCTAAGCTTGAGCAAAAATTTCGTGCTGCCAATGGTGAAATAGCTCGGCTCCAGAAATAGCTGAATGACAGCTACCAAGCTGCCATAAGTAAGGAGTCAGAGGAGATTGCCTCTTTAAGGAGGATTGTCGACGAGCTTTCAGAGTTGGTTGGGGTAGAAATAATCGAGGTGCAATAGCTAAAGCTCCAGCTGACCTATGAGCAGCAAGCTGTTAAGGATGCGGAGGTCGAGTCCAAAGTCTTGAGAAAGCAGCGGCGAGAGCTTAAAGGCAAGTTTCAATACATCAATAGGATGTACATAGATGGTTTACTAAAAAAGAAAAAGTTTGAGGAAGAGATCTCAAGGTTGAAGTAGGTCTTGGTGATGGCTAGGGCCGATAGCCTGAGAGGAGTCTGATCCATCTTAAGGCTTCGATCTTTCTTCTTCTTCTTTCTTTTCATATAATTGATCTTGCTGATCTTTATTTTGCTTGTAATGAACTTATATTTATAATAAGATGGTACCTTTTTTTGTCATTATTCGTCTTACATGAACTCAATGCTTGCTTGTGTTTTTATTTTTTCCTCTTTGTCTTTCTTCTGTGTTATCTTTCGATGAAGTGGTTGTTGTAGATACCTATCCAAGATTCTTTTCACGAACCTGGGCGCAACTTTCCTTCTCGCATCTCATATGGTCGGGTAGTCATAGGAGAAATGCATGTGAGGATTGGTGATAGGGTTTCTCCCTTCCTTTTGCTTTAGGTTGGAGGTTTGTTTGGGATCACTAGATGGGCTGCCCTTTTTTTCTCGACTTAGGTTAGCAAGATTTTCGAATTTACTTGCGTTAGGACGAGGTTCTCTCCCGATTCCTAATGTGGCTGTAGGGACATGTTAGAGCCATTGTCGGGGCCTCTTTCCTCACCTCATCTTAGGTCAACGAGGTCTTCTATTTTGCTCATGTCAGAACGAAATTCTCCTCCTATTTTTGATACGACTATAGGGGCACATTAGGGCCGTTATCAGGATCTCTTCCCTCATCTCATCTTAAGCTAACGAGATCTTTGATTTTGCTCATGTTAGGACGAGGTCCTCCTTCTATTCCTATCATGACTGTAGGGACACATTAAGGCCATTGTCAAGGTCTCTCTTCTCATCTCGTCTTAAGTCAATGAGGCCTTCGATCTTGCTCATGTTAGGATGAGGTTCTTCTTCTATTCTTAACATAGCTGCACTCGTCGCATGGTCAAATTTGGGAGGTAACCCTCCATCATTATAGATGTACAATAAAGATTAGGATGTTAAAGTAGGAAAATTTTATTGCAACCAAATAATTGATAATACATCCATAGATTTTTTAAATTCTATGGTCGGGATAGATCTGCTCCTTGAAGATCTTATTGACCAGACGTTAATAAGTTGCGCCTGCATTTTTTAGCCCGAAGGACATGACCTTATAATAATAAAGACCACGGTTAGTAATAAAAGTAGTTTTCTTCTCATCTTTTGATGCCATCCAAATTTGGTTGTAGCCAGAGAAGGCATCTATGAAAGTAAGGAGCTCATGACCCGAAGTTGCATCCATCAGTTGATCAATTCTGAGCAAGAAGTAGCTATCCTTTAGGCAAGCCTTGTTCAGCTTCTTGAAGTCTATGCACATCCTCCATTTGCCATTGACCTTCTTGACTAGGACCACATTGGAAACCCAACTTAGATAGTTGACATCTTAAATAAATCTAGCCTTAAGGAGTTTATCCACTTCCTCTGCTATCGCCTTCTACCTTTTCGGTGCGTGGCCCCAAATTTTTTTTTTCACTGGCTTATGCACGGGATCAACAGCCAGTCGATATTCTATGATCTCGGCGTTAACTTTCGACATATCTACTAAGACCTAGGCAAAAATGTCAGCATTCTTCCATAGGAAGGCAATGAGCTGCTTCCGAACTTCATCCCCTAGGTTGAAGATGATCTGCACTGTGTTATGTATTTTCGTCATTCAGAGGGACAGCTACAAAGTCTTCCATGGGTTCACCCCGCTCTTTAGTAAGGTCGTCACGGGCATCCAAACCATCAATCGGGTAAGGATCGGATTGGCTATTATTTTGCAAAGCGATAGAGTAGCAGTGCCTTGCCAAAATCTGATCTCCTCTAACCTCCTCAATTCCGTAGCTCATCGAAAACTTCATTTTTAGATAGTAGGTCGACACCACAGTCTAAAGTGCATTTAAGCTAGATCGATCAAGAATTGCATTGTAGGCTAATGGAGCTTTCACAATCAAAAAGTCGATTTGTGCTTTGGCTCGCTTTGGGTATTGTTCTGCAGCCACAGTCAGTATTATTATTTCTTCAACTGGCACAGCATCACTAGTGAAGCCCACTAATGGAGAGTTCAAAGGCCCCAGGTGGTCATTGGGTATAGACATTTTAGAGAAAGCATCATAAAATAAAACATCAGCAGAACTTTCATTATCTATCAGAACGTAGTGTATATCATAATCAGTAATATTTAAAGAAATTACAATCATGTCATTGTACGAAAACTGAACTCCTTGGACATCCTCAATCCTCCGCCTCTTCGCGGGCTCCGTCAATTCACTAGCCTCCCCTCGTTGAAGTCTCCCAGAGATGGTGTTGATGATCCCAAGTGGAGGTCGATCTTCTTATTGCTCCTCCCTCCTTGACGGCTCTGATTGTGGTAGCACCCTTGGCCGATCTTCCCTCACTTTTGATCGACATCTCAAAAATCGGCCCAACTGACCTCACCTAATGAGCTCCTCGATCTCGTCTTGAAGCTGAATGCATTCTTCAATATCATGATCGTGATCATGATGGTAGAGGCAGTATTTATTAGGATTGCGCTTGTCAGAATGAGTGCACATCTTTTTTAGCCTTGATAGTTGCTCCTTAATTTTCATCAGCACCTATTGCCATATCTTTCTGTCTGGACTTCTTTGCCTTCGGGCTCGAAGAGGAGTACGGGCTCACTTGCACTTAGAAAGAGTTCGAAAGCGCGACCAAACTTCACTCGGCCTTTCTTCAGTAGTGGGCTTATTCGATTCACTTACTCGCCACTCTCTAGTGGCTTCACTATCCTTGGCTTTAAAGGCCTCTTCTACTCGGGCGTATCATTCAACCTGAGCTAGCATATCAGTAAAATTTTTAAGGTACTTCTTTAAGAAAAATAGCAAATCATTCTTTTGAAGGCCACCCTTAAGCATGGCCATGGCAACTGACTGGTCCAGATTTTGGACCTCTAGTGCAGCGGCATTGAAGCAGTTGACATAAGTTCGGATGGTTTCTTCTTCCTACTGTTTGATGTTGATAAGAGAGTTCGAGCCTCGCCTTGGATGTCGGCTACTGATAAAGTGAGCTACAAATTGATGGCTCGTTTGATCGAAGAAGAAGATTATACCCGATTTTAGCACTGACTATCAGTTTCTTGCTGCTTCCTTCAAAGTAGAAGGAAAAGCTCGATACAGAATGACGTTTGATGTGCCATGGAGCAGCATCATAGTTTGAAAGACCTCTAGATGATCAATCGGATCAATGGTCCTATCGTAGTTCTCGAACTGAAGGAGTCTGAAGTTCGACAGGATTGATTCCTGCATGATTTGATGAGAGAAAGAAGGATCAATGCAGATATCATTACCATGACAAAAGGGAGCATGGCAGAATTCCTCGATCCATTGATTCATTTCTTGTAATTTTTGATTCAAGAGATCCTTATAATCGTGGATCTTCAAAGTCTTCTGGCTGAATGAGGGCAAAGTCTCTCCAAGGGTTGAATCATGATCGGAGCAGGAGCTCTCTACCTTATGCTTTTCTTGTCCAAAAGTTACTAGTCGACTCGCCTAAGCCGACCATCCCCAAATTGGATCCTAGGATTCCAGAGAAGCCTATTCTAGAAGGATCGACACTGGAGGTCACTGTTTCTGCATGACCTACATTGCTTCAGTGAGGTTCCTAACCTACTGGACTTATAGATTAAATTGCTCGGCATCCACCATTACTGTCGATAAAATCTGAGATGCTGGGGATGAGACAGGGGCGGACAGATCTGGATGAGATCTGGCCATGGAGATGGTTGATCGTCGAGTCAAGGTCTTCTTAGGAGGCATCCTCATGAGATCAGCTGGGGAAGAAGAACTTCGAAAGAGCATAAGAGAGATCTCTGCTGAGCACTCCTTTAAGAATAAGAAAATCTCAAGAGAAAAAGGATCCTTTCTCTAGTGTCAATTCTATTGGTGCGAAATCTGATTATCGTTGGAATCGAGGCTGAAGTCGGAGAAGGGGAGGTCACCATCGGTGATCTGTAAAATAAGTCTAATCCAGAGTCAGAGGTGGTGGCTCCAACAAGATCCTCCGATAATTAAGTCAGCTCTTTCGGCCAATAGAAATAGAGTGCTCAAAGAGATTTTAGTAAAGTTTTTAGAAAGAGATCAAGAGTTTCAAGAAGAAAGCATATCTGGAGGGTCTCTTATATAGGCGCAGAGCCTGTAACAAACTGATAGTGACGGTCATAACTGTCTGATAGTAGACCGTTTAAGACCATGTGGAGTTTGTTACAGAGGATAGTGTCTGTTATCGTAATGTGCCAGCTGGAGTTTGGATGGGATGGCTATAGGCGATGGAGCGTTCCTCATTGATGTTGTTCCAGAGGAGCTTATAGGTTCTCAAGATCAGCTGTGCGTGGATCGTTATTCGCCATATTGAGAGTTAGTACTAAGATCCTTCTGGACAGTCGGAAGGAGTTCAAAAGAAGTTCAACAGAAGAAAAAGTCCGAAAGAAGTTCGATTGGTGAGAAAGTCCGACCGAACAAAAAATCTGGAAGGAGTTCGACTAGTGAAGAAGTCCGTCTGAAGGATTTGACTGGTGCGGTAGTCTGACTGAAGGAGAAGTCCAGAAGAAATTCGACTGGTGAAAAAGTTCGAAAGAAGATCGACTGGTGGAGAAGTCCACAAGAAGTTCGACTGGTGCGGTAGTCTGGCTGAAGAAGAATTTCAGAAGGAGTTCGACTAATATGGTAGTCTGGCTGAAGAAGAAGTCCAGCACTCTCAACAGAGCATGAAAGTTCGTCTGGAGGAAGTTCTCTCAAAAGAGGGCTGATTGCTCGGAATGGAGGAGCTCGGCCATCCCTGATATTCAAGCTCATCTAGGCGAAGTTCGGAGGAATCTTACGAATTTGGTCAAGGCTCAATCTTGGTTGTCGCTATCGAACGGGATTATTCAGTGATTAGATATCTGGCCGAACTTTGGTAGGAGCGGATTTATCCTCAATAATTATATTTTAGATTTTCTCTTAAAAGGTAAATTTCTGCACCAAAGATATTTATTATTGTTTTATTAAAGCCATTGTATTGAAAAGCAGGAACTCTAAATATGTGGATACAAAAATAATAAGATAAAGGCAAGTTGGCATATTTCTAAGCTCTAGGTTTTATTACATCTTATCCTATATATTTCTTCTGCTAATCTGTTTGATGAATTTCTTTGATCCTAATTTAGATATTTATCAGCATTTACTATTTTTTTTTTGACATTCTTGAATTTTCCCATATATGTAAACAAAATTAAACTTGGTCTCTTATAGTTATAGGTGTATCTTAACCATTGATGGTCAATTTCCTGATCACAGGATCTGATGAACATTTCTGAAGCTGAATTTGCTGGGATGGAATGTCACAAGCTTTTTTTTTTTTTTTTGTTTTGTTTTTGGAGGTATGTCACAATCTATAAGAAGGCAAATTTCATCGTGCTGCCTGAAAGTTTAAGATATATAACCTGAGGCAATGCCGCATAAAAGGTCTTTTGTTCTTTCCCCTGGTAAAGACTCCTTTACTAAGAGATAAGGCTGCAGTACAATTGTATCAAACACGTGGCTTAGAGAGCCAAAAAAAAAAAAGGGTGCAAATCTTGATTTCCCACATGTATCTTCTTCTCAAATGTTCACTTTCTTGGTTAAGAGTGATGCCGTCCTGAATGCTTTCCACTGGTATACGTTAAAATGAAGATAAAATTTTAAATTTTAAAAAATAAAATAATTTATAATCTATATTATATATAAAATATATATTTTTTATTATTTTAATTATATATATATATATATATATAATAGATATTAATAAATTAATAAAATAAAATATTTTTTAAAAAAAATGTATCCCGTACGTACGAGATTATAAGCTAGTTTATTTTATTATATCTATTCAAGATCAAAAAAATATGATCAAATTAATTCATCTCTGGCATGGCAAAGAATATAAATTATGGACGAAATGGATGATGTACAAATGCTTCTTCACAAGAATATAAGGAGGATCAAATATCACTCCAATCATCAAGATATTTTTAGTTCATTTTTTTTAAAAAAAAGATCAAAGATTGAAGACTCACCAAAGAAGAATGTTTTCTTCTCTCCATCTATCCTTCAAGCCGCAGAACTCATCTCAAGATGCAAAGGAACCCCCAAAACCCTTTCTCCAAGCTCCACACAAGCACACACCTCAAACCCTATGCCAGAGATCTCGGGTCCTATCATTCGCCAAATCTCTTCTTCCAAAAATCAGAATCTATCTGCCCATCTCGAGAGATAGCGCAAGAGAAGCCCAAAGCCAGATCCACGAATGGAGAGGTCAGAATGCTTAGTAACTCACCAAATTAATATGATACCATATTAATATAATTAATTAAATTTTGATCCAAAGAAGTTATAAGAGAATTGACCATGAAATTTTATTATGCATTATAATTATTAATTTATTTTTTAGTTGTTTAAATGAATTGTAAGCTCAAATTCGATATGGTAGTAATATTATGATACGATATTAATTATCACGCTCCTAATCCTAGATTGCATGCTAGGGGTTATGGTAACTACCACTCATAAAAAAAATTTCTTATAAGTATGCATGACATCTCATCATGGTATCTGTTGGGGATAAATCCCGCTCCTGCCGAAGCCCGGCCCGACGCTCAGCCCAATGTAACCAGTAGCCGCTGAGGAGCTTTAGCGCCAGGCGCCAGGCCGAGCCCCTACCACGGCCGAACTGCCTAGAGGCCGAACTCCCCTGCACCAAGGTCCGGGCCGAACTACCTAGCTGCCGAACTCCCCAGCCCCAGGCTCCGGGCCGAACTTCCAGCGGTCGAACTTCTTCCAGCAGGCCGAACTGGTCAGCTTCCGAGCTTTTTTCGGACTCCCAGCGTCGAGACCAAACTTTCTGGGCGGCCGAACTCTTTCGGACTCCCCACGGCCGAACTCCTTCGGACCGACTCCAAGCGGCCGAGCTTCAATGAAGTCCCCTCAGCAGTCGTCACTCGGCCGAACTCCGCAGCGGTCGCCCTCATCGAACTTCGGCCGATCGAGCTCCTACTGAATTCTCAAGTGTCCAAGCCTCAGCCGAAGTCCAACAGCCGGTCGAACCACCAAACGGCCGAGCTTCGGATTCTCAGCAGCCAAACTCTTCAGCGGACGAGCCTTAGCTGCATACCTCCAGCCAGACGTCCATGGGAGCCGAACTCCCTCCTATCTTCTTCTTCAGGAGCCCGAACTCCTCCGAAATGGGCACACGAAGGCCTTCAACCCTTCATTCGGCAAGCTCTGCAACCGCCGCAGGCGATAGCGACCCACTGTCAGGCGGCGATGGCTGTCACCCTCAATCCGCCGACTCAGGCGGCGATGGCTGTCACCCTCAATCCGCCGCACACGGCACCAGTGAGACTGACTCCGCCGAACCTCGAGCGGCCCGCCAGCACGCGGCTGCAGTTGTCACCATCAAGCTCCACTATATAAAGGACCCTCCCGACACGCTAAGGCTAAGCTCTCTGACCTCTTGACTCTCTAAGCTCTCCTCCACATCTCTAAGCTCCGGAACTCATTCCGAGCACTCCATTACTGTTGGCCGGAAACTAACTTGACCGTCGGAGAGTCCTGTCGGAGCCACCACCCCACCGGTTCCGGACGGGACTTCGTTTTGCAGGTCCCCGGCGGCGCTCAGCGGCCACGATTTCGGCGACCTCCGGCGGCGACGGATTTCTGCACCAACAGTATCATAAATAGATAATAAAATAAAATTAAATAATTAATATTCAAGATTTAATTTAAATAAGAAAAATTGGAGTTAAAATCTTGACATCTAAAGCATTGGGGATTTGAAGGATCTAACAAATGGGATAGATAAGATTTTTCAATAAATATATTTTGAAGCATCGCAATATTTTTTAGATGGTAGATGAGATGAAAAAAATTTGGTGGACTTTATGTATGAGAAAGGATATGAAGATTTTCTTTTTTTTTTTTTTTTTGAAATCTTAGTTTTATCCATATTCAAATGTGTGAATGGGATGAAAACGAAAAAATTGGATAAAATATTTTAGGTACTAAATTAAAATTTTTAATTTTATTATTTTTAACTTTAGTCTCTGGGTATGGAATCAATCCTCTTTATAGCATTGCATTCATCACATTGGCCGCTAAATATTAAATTAATTAATATAATATAATATAAATATAAAATTGGTGAAGCAATACTACTAATCTACCTTAGATCTTTTGTTTTAAGCTCTACCATTTTTGCTTAAAATAAAAGACCTTTCTAATATCATAAAAAAGGAGTGATAGTTAGTGGAGCAAACTCCAGGCCACTCATATCCTCTAACGCCACACTGACCCCTTTTCTATTGAAAAGTCTCTACTATCCCCCACTAGAGAGTGAGAAGGAGAGAGAATCCCCTCCGTCCTCCATTAAATTCAATTAAAACCCTCTGCCCTCTAGGGAAGAAAATACTTCAAAAGATGCCAACCTTTTGATACCAACACCCCCAATCCTCCTTCCTCTCCACTCCCCAGTCTGAGCGATAGGATCTCGTCCAACTCTACTCGGCAATCTATAATGGCAAGGACCTAGGCCCCTTCATCCATAAGGCCTTCACCTCTGGCCACCCCGAATCCCTCCTCCACTCCCTTCGCCAATTCGTCCACTTCGAAAAATCCAAGATCAAAGAAGTCTACAAAGCCTACTATCAAGACTTCATTCGTGCCCTCAATGACTTCCACTGCCTGCTCTCTGACATTGACTCCCTAAAATCTGCTCTCTCCGACTCCAACATCGCCTTTAGTCTACCGTCAGCCCCCTTCTTTCCTCCCTCTATGCCTATTTAGAAGCTCGTGCCGTTGTCAACAACCTCTTCGTAGCCCTCACCGCCACCCACCCCTGCATATGCCTCCTCGACCTCCTTGCCCATGCCAACACCCATCTTATTAAAATTTGATGCCTCAAATTTGATCCACAGCAGAAAAAAATCAGTATCAACAAGCAATCGAGCTGGCTCGAATATGGGATGGAGCCAATTTGGATTGAGATCGAGCCAGCTCGAACCATAGCCGAGTCGACTCTCTCAGACAGATAGAAAGTAGGAGTTCGGATGAGATGTAGTAAAGCCAGCTCGATCCCTGACCGAGTCGGCTCAATGGAGACAAATAGAACATGACGAGATTTTCTATTTGTACTCGGATTGTGATTAATTCAAAGGATCTATGGAAGTTGCACGTAGATCACAGAATTTAGCGATCGTGGAGGGTTGCAGTTATGATCTGAAGGTTGAAAAATATTCTAAAACTCTATCAAAGTCATGTTCGACTCATGTTAGGAGAAAGAGACCTATTAAGACTTCTGTGAACTGCTGAGAAGAGAATTCTCATCCTATTTAAAAGGCCGAGATGCTATGGAGCAAGAAGGTGGCGCGTGTGGCATGAGAGGCACATAAAGAGGTTCAGATAGCCATCGAGAGAAGCTTGGCAAAGCATCGAGTATGTGCAGCCCACGAGAGAGAGAAGTAATAGGTGCATAGCATCCGATGAGGAGGTTATGAGAGCAGAGCATCTTGTAGCTTTTAAGGGTCTTCTTAGGATTCTGAGAAAGCTTTTGTGAGGATAGCTTCTAGTTGAGAAAGATTTATGTACGATGAGTTAAGAGTGGATGTTCTTCTTTTGTATCTATTTTTTCTTTCATAGTGAAGCTTTGCATGTCCCGTGGAGACGAGCCTTTGAGCTGATCCATATACTTAATTATTTTTTTATTTTATTTTTTTCTTCCTACAGCAATAATTTGGTATTAGATCCTTAACAAGTAGTATCAGAATAGTTGATATCCTAATAGATTGGTATTAGAGCCAATAGTACTAGGATGCAGATTGTAGTAGTGGATAGAGATTGAAGAATAAGTAGAAGATAAGCACAATTAAGATAGAGATCAATAGGTTCGATAGAAAGAATAATTTCTTCTTATGGCAAGTAAGGATAAAGAATGTCCTCATCCAACATGGGTTGATTGATGCTTTCTTAAACGATGAAATGCCAGCCATTATAGATGTTGGTGCAGAAATCCGTCCTCGTCGGAGGTTGCCGAAATCGAGGCCGCTGAGGTCGCCGTCGGGGACCTGCAAAATGAAGTCCCGTCCGAAACCGGTGGGGGGTGGCTCCGGCAGGACCCTCCGATGCTCAAGTCAGTTTCCGGCCAACAGTAATGGAGTGCTCGGAATGAGTTCCGGAGCTTAGAGATGAGGAGGAGAGCTTAGAGAGTCGAGAGTTCAGAGAGCTTAGCCTTGGCGTATCTGGAGGGGTCCCTTTATAGCGGAGCTTAGTTGACGGTGACGGCCATGCCGTCTGGCAGAGAGTCGTCGGGCAGCATGGAGTTCGGTACGGAGAGGAAGGCGTCGTCCGGTGGATCGTGGGAGCCATACTGGCACGTCGTGGGCCGCATGGAGTCCGGTACGGAGAGGAAGGCGTCGTCCGGTGGATCGTGGGAGCCATACTGGCACGTCGTGGGCCACATGGAGTCCGGTACGGAGAGGAAGGCGCCGTCCGATCTTGCTGCAGGCGACAGTTCATCCAGAGGAGTTCGGACTTGTAACAGAGTTCGGCCGAAGGGGAAACCCGGGAGGAGCTCGGCTGGCTGAAGCATCGGCCATCTATAGAGTTCGACCGAGGGACGATTGCCGAGGAGTTCGACCGCCTGGAGTCGGTCCGAAGGGGTTCGGCCGCCTGGGCTCGCCTGGAGTCGGTCCGAAAGGAAAACCCAGGGGGAGTTCGGGTGGCCGAACGGACGTCTGGGAGGAGTCCGTCTCCCGAAGAAGTCCTGCCGCTTGGAGTCCAAGGAGCTCGACCGTCAGGAAGTTCGGCTGGCGGTGGGAGTTCGGCCCGAAGCCTGGCGCAGGGGAGTTCGGCAGCTAGGCAGTTCGGCCCGGACCTTGGTGCAGGGGAGTTCGGCCTCTAGGCAGTTTGGCCCGGACCTTGGTGCAGGGGAGTTCGGCCTCTAGGCAGTTCGGCCCGGACCTTGGTGCAGGGGAGTTCGGCCTCTAGGCAGTTCGGCCGTGGTAGGGGCTCGGCCTGGCGCCTGACGCTAAAGCTCTTCAGCGGCTACTGGTTGCATTGGGCCGAGCATCGGATAGGCTTCGGCAGGAGCGGGATTTATCCCCAACAATAGAGATGAAGGATTGAAAGTAGATCCAGATGCAGACGGTGAGCACAATCCATTTGTACCTAATGGATGATGTGGTGATTCATATACTTGACGAGACTTCTCCGATGGTGCTGTGGTCGAAGCTCGAGAAGCTGTATATGCAAAGTCACTCATTAATATGCTATTTCTTTGGAGACAGTTCTATTAGCTATGGATGGACGAAGGTTGAAGCATCTATCTAACTTTCAGAAGATCCTCACCGACCTTCTCAGCATTGATGAAAAATTGAGGAGAAGACTAGGGTGTTGGTCTTGCTAACGTCGCTTCCTCCTTCGTATGAGTCATTGGTGACTGCTTTTCTAGTAAAAAAGTGCACCATCAAAATGGACGAGATCATTACAGCGATACTTCAGAATGAAGTTCTCAGAAAGAAGAACATAGCTTCGAGCTCAGATGACGGCAGCTCAGCTTTGGTAATTTCTGAAAGAGCAGGAGGCAATAGATGGAGTAGCAGAGGATCGCGAGGAGGGTGATCCAAGTCTAAGATGAGGAATTCTAGCAAGATTAGATGCTACAGATGCGACGAGTTGGGACATTGAATCAAAGATTACCCATAATTCAAGGATCAAACGAGGGCTACTATGATGATGACCAGTAGCGATACAAAAGATAGTGATGATGTCCTTCTGATTACTAATGAAGTATCTACTTCTTCATCCCAATGGATTATGGATTCTGCTTATTTTCATCATGTATATTATAGAGAGAAGATGTTTAACTCTCTGAAGATCAATGAGGGCACCGTGTTTCTGTCAAACGGATCAAGCTATGAGATCAAGGACAGTGGGACGGTCAGCACGAAGCTCCATGATGAAATAGTAAAGAAATTAGGTGAGGTCCAATATATACCTAGCTTTAAGAAGAATCTAATCTCATTGAGCAGACTGAATTCGATCGATTTTAGATGGAAAGCTGATGGAAAAATCCTAAAGGTCATGCACGACAGTAGGATAGTGCTAAGAGAAAGAATGGAGGATACTACCTCATGATAGGAAGTCCAGTGTGAGGTGGAGCTCCAGGTGAAGATGGATCGGACACGAGATAAGAGACTCGGGAGGATCAGAGGCGACGTCGTAGAGTGAAGTTTCTGTTGCTATAGAAGATATTTTCGAGCAGATCTTTGGTCAGAGTGGACATAGCCCATGATAGAGGTGAAATCGAGCGACCTGGCTCGACTCCCACGTTTGTCCATCCATGATCAACAGACGTACTCCAAGGCATGAGGGCGAGATAGATAACAAGCTCTCAAAGTTAGGTGGAGGTCGAATGTCGAGTCGAGGTGGAGATTGTTAAAATTTGATGCCTCAAATTCAATCCACAATAGAGAAGAATCAGTATCAGCAAGCAGTCGAGCTGGCTTGAATACGAGGTCGAGCTGGCTTGGGCTGAAATTGAGTCAGCTCAAACCATAGTCGAGTCGACTCTCTCAGGCAGATAGAAAATAGGAGTTCAGATGAGATGCAGTCGAGCCAGCTCGATTTTTTATCGAGCCAACTCGATGGAGATGAATAGAACAGGACGAAATTTTTTATTTGTACTCGAATTATGATTAATCCAAAAGGTCTACGAGAGTTGCACATGGACCACAAGATCCAGCGGCCATGGAGGATTGCGGTCATAATCTAAAGGTTGAAAAATATTCCAAGATTCCATCAAAATCATGTTCGACTCATGTTAGGAGAAAGAGCCCTATTAGGACTCTTGTGAACTACTAAGAAAATGATTCTCATTCTATTTAAAGGGCTGAGGTGCTATGGAGGAAGAAAGTAGTGCGTGTGGCGTAAGAGGCACGTAGAGAGGCTCAGATAGCTGCCGAGAGGAGCTTGGCAAAGCACCGAGTACATGCAGCCCATGAAAAAGAGAAGCAATAGGTGCATAGTATCTGGCGAGGAGGCTGCGAGGACAGAACATCTTATAGCTTCTGAAGGTCTTCTTAGGATTCTGAGAGAGCTTTTATGAGGATAGCTTTTAGTTGAGAGAGATTTATGTACGATGAGTTGAGAGTGGGTGTTCTTCTCTTGTATCTATTTTTCTCTTTCATAGTGAAGCTTTGCATGCCCCATGGAGATGAGTCTTTGGGCTGATCTACGTACTTGATTATTTTCTTATTTTATTTTTTTCTTCTTCCTGCTATAATAATTTGGTACTAGATTCTTAACAAATAGTATCAGAGTAGCTGATATCCCAATATACCTCATCGTCGATGACCTCTAACTCACCTGCTAGTTCGGAGGGCTGGCAGTAGATGGTGGAGATGGTAGTAGTGTTATTCGTGTGATTGAAGAAGCTTGGGTCCACATGCTATCGCAGAAATATAGCTCCTTGGGTTCCATGCTTCAGGTTTTCTTTGAGCGTGTGATTGAAGAATCTTGGAAAAAATGTGTGGCAGATGGTGCGGATGGAAAAAGAGACACATGGTGGAAGATAGTGAAAGCTTTTATTTTAATATATATAAATAGATTCATATGTATCTATATGGGGATAGAAGAAGGGGAGTGACGGGGATGAGTGAGGGGAAGAGAGTGAGAGAGAGTTGATTTCTACAATTATACATGGCTTTCATAATTGAAGGCATTCTTTTTTCGATAAATCATTTTCATCTTCAAAAGAAAATAAAAGGTTGAACTTTATAAAAAAATTTAAACAATGCTAAAATATTTTGTTATCTATTTCTTTATATTTCAAACTTATTACAGCTAAAGACAAGATGGTTGTAAAGGTCATTTTGTAATTTTTATTTTAAAAAAAAGTTTATTATCTAACATCCCATTCGTTCTATTATTGAAATAAATCTTGAATGAGCCGTCTAATCCAATATCCATCATCATTCTACACTGCAATCTCTTGAGGCTATGGCTTGTCAGGAGAAATGTGCTTAAGATTAGAGGGTTAGCATCGAAATATCATATAGGGTATGAATTCTAGAACCATCATCACCAAAAATGTTCACCATGATGTTGGCGACTTTGCTGACAAATTTGTGAAGAAATATAACTCCATCAATGTAAAGGGAATCTATACTTGGCAAAAATGATCTTACACGATAAATATGTGGTGAAAAAAAGCTTGCTAGTTGTTTTCGCAAGAAAGGCAAACCAGTGCATTTATAAGATATTGCCTATATATTATTTGACGGCTATTAGAATCTCAAAACCTTTTTTTAAAATTTTAATTAAAGTGTGACTTACAGATGGTCCTAAGGCCCAATAAAATGATAAGACTGCCGGTATGACCAAAGAATTAAGAAGTTCAACACCAAGTTTGAATCACATGGATTTCTTAGTTGAGCTCAAGAATTGTTCATGTAGCTCCACCCCAAACACAAGGGCTGGTAGTTGAAAACTTGACCAAAGGTTTCCAACTTGGGTCCAGAGCTCAACACTAATTCCCATCTTTCTCCACCACTTATCCATAATCTAAAACTTTTCCTTCCACAATTGGAACAATATGAAATTACCTTCAGAAACCTAAGCCAACAAGTTCACATCATGGTTTAGGCCAAGCAACTCTAACAGCTTAATTTTCTAGAATGGGAAAGGGAAGCCAACTCATGGGATATATAGCAGCAGAAAGAGGAAGACTTGGAGGTGAATCATGAGAGTGATGATGGCCAGACCAAGTCCATTGGATATGGAGGTGGTGTTCAGATATGAATAATATGGATCATTCACCAGGAGGCTGTTATCTGCCTGGTTAAGTCTTAGACTGGCTGTATTTGGGAATAAAATATATCAGTCTGTGTGGTACCTATTCATGCAAGACAATGCTGTTATTTGTTCGAGCTACTGCTGATTAATTAAAAGATTATCCTTTCAGCTAGCATAAAAATTTGAATGTACACATCGTTCTATTTAAATAAATGCTAATTGTTTTACTAAAAAAAATCATTATTTCTCCTATATCTTGGCCAATATTGTAGAAAAACAGCTAGATAATTGGACCCTGCTAGAGATGAGGAGCAAAACATTAAGACAGAAAGAGTTAGACGTGGAGCACCAGGTTTTGGAGTTAAACAACCTATTTCTAATGTACAAGATAAAATGCCCGTGTCGAGATTTATCAAGGCACGATGCTATCTTCTTCATACTCGCAAAGAAATTTCTGCATGGTCGCTAGAACTACTACTTTTTTTTTTTTTTAATACCATAACCCATTTGCAACCTGCATGAACTTATTCACTAAACAACTGCTAATTGAATTTTTTTTTTTTTTGAAAAAAAATAAAAAAAAGCTGTTAAAGGGCCTAAATATTGATTACAAGAAGCCCAATGAAAGAGTATACAAGGCACACGCTATATTATAATAAACATTCCCAAAATGTTTCCATTGAATGCATCATCAACATGTCATCATGAACATACAAGATACCACATCTCTTGATCCTAGGTCCTCATTATTCTTCAATGTCCAAGGGTTTGAAATGCTTGCCATCCATGAGATAGGTGCCAATTGCCAACCGAACTGCCCATACATCTTTAGGCTTCCTTGCTACGATTCTGCAATATAACAATTCCATGATTCATATGCATGCTATGATAATTATATATCGAGTTGACCCTCAATTATAACTTGAAAAGATCCTGAATTATGATGAAAATTAAAATAAATCTTGCTCATGGGAGATTTGCAGCCGGACGGAGCAAGAGGTTCCGATAACATGCTAAGAGGTGTCAAAAGTTAGGATAACAAAAAAAATTTTTAAAAAAAAGAAAAATAGATATGTAAACTGATTAATATATTATTCATGTAAGTTTATCTAAAACAACCATAAGAGAAGCCAAAGTGACGATTTTTAATTTGGACGAATACCACCATTCATAACAATGGCATCGATTTCTAATATATAAGTATTCGTTAGATACGCCATGAACAACTCAAGAAAAAATAATAAAACCCGGAATAATTCAATAATGCTTAACTACTCCAGTTATCAGATCATAGTTGGGAGAATCATTTTGCAGATGACTCGACGCAAGAATAGAAATAAAATCGTTCAAAATTTTTCTAATGGTTCGAGAATGTTGATGCTTTTGTTGTATATGATTTCAATAATACCGGCAGAAATTTTGTCAGAGACGAATCCTGCTACCTTCCCACATCACCTGGCTTGACTAATCCTGAGTTAGCTCTCAACGTAGGCATCGAGCTGGCGGTCTTCAACATCGGTGGAGCCTCCACGACGATGATCGGCGACCCTATTCTTAGATCGGTATCTCCATTGCCTGTTGCACCTTCCCTGGAATCTGATGTGCAATGAATGACTGGAACAATCCTTCTGAATTGGTAGTTTAATTGGTTGGGCTGCTGCAATGGAGGAATTGGTGATGGGAGTGTCCATGATGGAATAGTGTAAGGAGGAGTCATGCCTGAATTAATGCCAGAGGGAACAACTAAAGAGATGGATTTTGTTGGGCCTACGGGGTTCAATTGGGACTGTGTCCACACCAGCTAGTCCAATTTAATAAGAAAACCTGGCATCCAACTTTGATTCAATCACCACTCATAGGCTCTCTCTCTCTCTCTCCCCCCCCCCTCCTTCATTGGGTTTGCTCTCCTTCCACTCCCACCTTTGAAAAGAAAAACAAGAAAAAGCCACATTAAACATGGACAAGAGAGAGTCTAGTTATATTGAATTGGGAGGACTAGAGTGATTCATGGAGTGCTCAAGCTAGAACTTGAGCTAGACAACAAGTACAGATGATAGAAAAGGAGCTGCCAATAGTAAATTTGCTTCCATAATTATTGATCCAGGTACAAGAAACCAACTTCCACCATATTAAATGCTAGAAATCATACAAAAGCTTCTTTAATATGCATACAGTAAATGATATAATCATTATACTGAATAGAAAATTACTCTTATCAAGGAATTTAATATGCTGCGGTCTTACCAGGATCGGTGGAAGGTGAGGGTTTCGAAGACGGTTGGGGAGGCCAAAGCGTGCTCTGCTCTGCAGTGCTATGGCGAAGGAGATGAGAACAGCAGTCGGGGAAAAAAATGGGTGGTTGGGATTATTCGATGGGCATTGTAGATGTCACATCTGGTGCCACTTGGAAGTCCTTGGGCTCTGAAAGATATCATTCATCCTTGGTAAGCTTAGAGCCCCACGAAGCCAATTGGGAACCTTCCACCTTATCCCATAGCAGGGAGGGATGTCGAAAGCCAAACAAGAATAAGATGACATGCTCATGTGGGACTCACAGCGTCTCCCATCGCCATGCTTCATCATGTGATGGAAGGCATCATGTGGAACCTATGGTAATGCCATTGTAATCATGGGTGGAAGAGATAAGATAAAGAATTCATAGCTTAGCTTTGGAATGCCCACCTACTTGATAAGGCCACTTTACTTTTATTATGAGTGTAGCATTAATCATAATTTAATCTACGTGTTGCTTTGATTTGGTTTTCTTTTTCTTGGGAAAACTAGCCAAGATCAAGAGAAGAGAGGAGGGAAGATTTGATGGCTATATACGTCCACGCTCCCTCCGATAAAATATTAATTATGGGTTGTTTCTTCGAACAATTTTATGAAATAGAAACATGAAAGAAATGCATCTACCAAATATAAAGTTGTTGATGCAAAATCTGATCGTCGTCGGAATCGATTGAAATGAAGGTGGACGAGATCGCCGATCGCCGGAGACCTACAAAATAAAGTCTCATCCGGAGCCGATGGGAGGTGGCTCCAGCAGGACCCTTCGACGATCAAGTCAGCTCTGGCCAACAAAAATGGAGTGCTCGGAAATGATTTCCACAGAGCTTCAAGAAGAAAATGAGAACTTAGAGATCAGAGGTTCGAGTTAGCGTATCTAGAGGGTCCTTTTTATAGCGGAGCTTGATGGTGACAGCTGTAGCTGCGTGCTGGCGGACTGCTCAAGATCCGGCGGAGTCAGCCACATGGAACAGTGCCGTCTGCAGCGGATTGATGGTGACAGCCATCGCCGCCTGGTAGCGGATCGCTGTCGCTTACGGCGGACTGATGGTGATGGTTGTAGCTGTCTTGGTACTGAGCCGCTCGGGACTGAATGAAGGATTGAAGGGCTTTGACGTGTACCCATTTTGGAAAAGTTCGGACTCCTGAAAAGGAAGCTCGGAAGGAGTTTGGCTCCCATAGATGTTTGGCTGGAGGTGAGCGGCTAAGGCCCGGTCGCTGAAAAGTTCGGTAGGAGCTCGATCGATCAAAGGGGATGTCTGGGAGGAGTCTGGCTCCTGAAGGAGTCCGATCGAAGGATGTCTGGAACGAGTCCAGCTTCCGAAGAAGTCCGGCCGAAGAGGAAGCTTGGAGAGAGTTCAGCTCTCGTAGGCGTCTAACGGGAGGAGTGCGGCTAAGGCTCGGCCGCTGGAAGTTCGGAAGAAGCTCGGCCGCTGAGGAGTCCGACTAGGGGACGATCGCTGAGGGGTTTGCTGAGAAGTTTGATCGAGGGACGACTGCTGAGAAGTTCGACTGCTGGGAGTCCGAAGGAGCTTGACCGACTGAAGGGACGACCGCTGAGGAGTTCGATCGAGGAACGACTGCTGAGGAGTTCGACCGCTGGGAGTCAGAAGGAGCTCGACCGGCTGAAGGGACGGCCACTGAGAAGTTCGACCGAGGGACGACTGCTGAGGAGTTCGGCTGCTGGGAGTCCGAAGGAGCTCGGTTGGCTGACAGGATGGCCGCTGAGGAGTTCGATCGAGGGACGACCGCTAAGAAGTTCGGCCATCGGGAGTCCGAAGGAGCTCGACCGACTGAAGGGACGGTCGGCTGTAGAAGTTCGGCTAAGATCCATCCGCTGAAGCTCTTCCATGGCTACTAGTTGCATTAGACTGAGCATCGAATTGGACTTCGGCAGGAGCGAAATTTATCTCCAACAATAGTCCTCCCACTCCCGAGTTCGAAACTCGAAGGAAGGGAGTGCAGAAAAGGCGACTGCCGAAGTCTTCCTCCAGGCTCCGTGCTGGTTTAGGTCGAAGCTCGGAAAAGATCTCATCTCCAGCTAAAGTTGATGTTGAAGTTGAAGCCCGGGGGAGATCCCATCTCCAACCGAGATTGGCTCGGTCTCCTATGGCCGAGGTTGATGCGAGCGCTCGAGGGAGATCTTATCTCCTGCAGCCGAGTTTGCCTTGGAGAAGATCTTATCTCCTGCGGTCGAGGTTGACCATGGTCACTCGGAAGAGATCTTATCTCAGGCCGAGGTTGCTTCGATCGCTCGGAAGAGGTCTCATCTCTGGCCGAGGTTGTCTCGGTCACTCGGGCCGAGGTTGACCTGGGCGATTTTGTCTCTTACAGCCGAGGTTGGCTCGGTCACTCGGAAGAGATCTTATCTCTTGCAGACCTCGGAGCTCGGACTTGGACTTTGCTCGCGTTAGGACGAGGTTCTCCTCCTGTTCCTAATGGGCTATGGGGACACATTCGGACCGTCGCCCGAGCCTCTCCCCCCATCTCGTCTAAGGTGAACGAGGCCTTCGACTTTGCTCGCGTTAGGACGAGGTTCTTCTCATATTTCTAACGGGCTATGGGGGCACATTCGGACCGTCGTCCGTCTCCCCCCATCTCGTCTAAGGTGAACGAGACCTTCAACTTTGCTCGCGTTAGGATGAGGTTCCTCCTCCTGTTCCTAACGGGCTGTGGGGGTACATTCGGACCATTGTCCGCACCTCTCCCTCCATCTCGTCTAGGGTGAACAAGGCCTTCGACTTTGCTCGCGTTAGGACGAGGTTCTCCTCCTGTTCCTAACGGACTGTGGGGGCACATTCGGACCGTCGTCCGTCTCGTCTAAGATGAACGAGGCCTTCGACTTTGCTCGCATTAGGACGAGATTCTCCTCCTATTTCTAACGGACTGTGGGGGCACATTCAGACCATCGTCCATCTCCTTCCATCTCATCTAAGGTAAACGAGGCCTTCGACTTTGCTCGTGTTAGGACGAGGTTCCTTCCTCCTGTTCCTGAACGGACTGTGGGGGCACATACGGACCGTCGTCCGCGCCTCTCCCCCCATCTCGTCTAAGGTGAACGAGGCCTTCGAATTTGCTCGCGTTAGAACGAGATTCTCCTCCTTTTCCTAATGGGCTGTAGGGGCACATTCGGACCATCGTCCGTCTCCCTCCATCTCGTCTAAGGTGAACGAGGCCTTCGACTTTGCTCGCGTTAGGACGAGGTTCTCCTCCTGTTCCTAATGGGTCACTTTCGCTCTTTTTTTTTCTTGCCATCACATAGTTTTTGCGTCCAGAAATAATATTATTGAGAGGGAAGAATTTTACCGAGGGAAAGTTACTCGCAGCATATCCCCATTTCAGGATCGTAGGGGCATCGATCCCTCGGGTCACTCGGGCAATAAGTCCCAGACCGGACGACCTCCTCTATCTCATGCTGGCCTCCTCGATTTGGAGCAAGCTTCTTTTGGCTTTATCGCAGAGAGATGACAGCCCGTCGAAGTATCGAGCTCCTCCTAAGGGTAATGTTGATGATGCCGTGAGGCGGCTGATCTTCTTATCATTTTTTGGCTATGGCAGTGCCCTTGGCCGACCTTCTTCTGCTTCAGACTGGCGTCGGAGGAATTTACCCAGTCGTCCCTTTCTGATGAGCTTCTCAATTTCATCTTAGAGCTGAATGTATTCCTCAGTGTCATGACTGTGGTCGCGATGGTAGAGGCATTACTTGCTTCAATCGCTTATGTCTAGGGGAGGTCATGATCCTTCTGGTCTTGGTAGCCGATTTTTAAGTTTCATGAAAATTTGAGTTCGAGGAGCATTGCGGGGGGCGCAGCGCGGAATCTTTCGGGAGGAGAACTTCTTCGTGCCCTTCTTCGGGGCTTCATGCCCCTTTGTCCTCCTGTTCCTTGATGACAAGTTCGAGGGGGAGTTCGGCCTTGCTTGCGCTGGGATGTTGCGAACGCGTCCAAACTTCACTCCACCTCTTGCAAAATCTTCTGCGGAAGAACTTCATGCCCCTTTGTCAGGGCTTCCTTGATGATGGGCTTAAGGGCGAGTTCAGCAGCCTTGCTAATGTCGAACTTCGTTCCGCTCTCCGACGAAACCTTCCATGGGAGAACTTCATGCCCCTTCATCAGGCTTCCTTGATGATGAGCTTCGAGGAAAGTTCAGTCTTGCTTGCACTGGGGAGATCGCGAACGTGGCCAAACTTCATTACACCTCCTATGAAATCTTCGTAGGGCCTTCCTTGATGATGGGCTCGATGGAGAGTTCGGCAGCCTCACTTATGCCGAACTTTGCTCCGCTCTCTCATGAAATCTTCCGTGGGAGAACTTCATGCCCATTTGTTAGGGCTTCCTTGATGATGAGCTCGAGGGCGAGTTCGGTGGCCTCGCTCACGCCGAACTTCATTCCGCTCTCCTGCGAAACCTTCCGCGGGAGAGCTTCATGCCCCTTCGTCAGGCTTCCTTGATGATGAGCTTCGAGGGGAGTTCGGCCTCACTTGCACTGGGGAGGTTGCGAACGCGGCCGAACTTCATTACACCTCCTGTGAAATCTTCGTAGGACCTTCCTTGATGATGGGCTCAATGGGGAGTTCGACAGCCTCACTCACGCCGAACTTCACTCTGCTCTCTCATGAAACCTTCCACGGGAGAACTTCATGCCCCTTTGTCAGGGCTTCCTTGATGATGAGCTCGAGGGCGAGTTCGGCGGCCTCGCTCTCGTCGAACTTCATTCCGCTCTCCTACGAAATCTTACGTGGGAGAGCTTCATGCCCCTTTGTTAGGGCTTCCTTAATGACAAGCGTGAGGGGGAGCTCGGCTTCGCTTACGCTGGGGAGGTTGCGAACGTGGCCAAACTTCATTCTGCCCTCTAGTGAAACCTTCGTTGGAGCTTCCTTGATGGCGGATTTGCTGGCAAAGTCTTCGTCGGAAGCTATCGCACGGCCTGCATCATCTCGACGAGGCCACAACCTGCTGGACCAGCAGGTTGAACTGCTCCACATCTATGGTGGTTTCAGGTGGAACCTGGATCGCCAAGGCTGAAATGGGACCTAGCACGAAGGCCGTCGATCGCCGAGTCGAAGCTCTCCTAGAGGCATTTTTCTCTTAAGAAAGAAACTCCAGAGAGGGAGAAGAGAGATCTTCGGAGAGGGAAGGGAGAAATCATCGTCGAGCACTCCTTTAAGAATAAGGAAACCTCGGAGGTTCGGGGCCCTCCTTCTAGCACCAATCTATTGACGCAGAATCTGGTCATCATCGAAATCAGCTGGAGCGGAGGTGGACGAGGTTGCCGATCGTCGGGGACCAACAAAATAAAGTTCCGTCTGGAGCCGGTGGGGGGTGGCTCCGGCAGGACCCTCCGACGATCAAGTTAGCTCTGACCAACAGGAATGAAGTGCTCGGAAATGATTTTCATGGAGCTTCAAGAAGAAAATGAGAGCTTAGAGATCAGAGGTTCGAGTTAGCGTATCTAAAGGGTCCTTTTTATAGCGGAGCTTGATGGTGATAGCTGTAGCCATGTGCTGGCGGGCCGCTCGAGGTCCGATGGAGTCAGTCTCATGAGAAGATGCCGTCTGCAGTAGGTTGATGGTGACAGCCATCGTCGCCTGGTAGTAGGTCGCTGTCGCTTGCAGTGGACTGATGGTGATGGCTGCAGCTATCTTGGTACTGAGCCGCTCGAGGCCAAATGAGGGGTTGAAGGGCTTTGACGTGTACCCATTTTAGAAGAGTTCGGACTCCTGAAGAGGGAGATTGGAAGGAGTTTGGCTCCCATAAGCGTCTAGCTGGAGGTGAGCGGCTATGGCCTGATCGTTGGAGTGTTCGGTAGGAGCTCGGTCGGTCGAAGGGGGTGTCTAGGAGGAGTCTGGCTCCTGAAGGAGTCTGACCGAAGGATGTCTGGAATGAGTCCAGCTCCCGAAGAAGTCTGGTCGAAGAGAAAGCGTTGGCTCTCGTAGGTGTCTGGCGGGAGGAGTGCAGCTAAGGCTCGGCCGCTGGGTGTTCGGAAGAAGCTCGACTGCTGAGGAGTCCAACCGGGGGACGACCGTCGAGGAGTTCGTTGAGAAGTTCGATCGAGGGACGACTGTTGAGGAGTTCGACCGTTGGAAGATCGAAGGAGCTCGGTCGGTTGAAGGGACGGCCACTGAGGAGTTTGGCCAAAGGACGATTGCTGAGGAGTTCGACCACTGGGAGTTCGAAAGAGCTCGACCGACTGACGAGACGACCGCTGAGGAGTTCGACCGAGGGACGACCACTAAGGAGTTCGGCCGAGGGACGACCACTGAGGAGTTCGACTATTGGAAGTCCGAAGGAGCTCAGTCGACTGTAGGAGTTCGGCTAAGATCCGTCCGCTGAAGCTCTTCCGTGGCTACTGGTTGCATTAGTCTGAGCATCGAACTGAACTTCGGCAAGAGCAGGATTTATCCCTAATAATAGTAGCCAGAAACGACAAAGAGGTCGGCCGCCTCACGGCATCATCAACGTTACCCCTGGGAGGAGCTCGATACTTCAACGAGCTGTCATCTCCCAGCAACAAAGCCAAGAGAAGCTAGCTCCAAATCGAGGAAGCCAGCATGAGATAGAGGAGGTCGTCCGGTCTGGGACTTACTGCCCGAGTGACCCAGAGGAACGACGCCCCTACGACCCTAAAACGGGGATGTGTTGTGAGTAACTTTTCCTCGATAAAATTCTCCCCTCTCAATAATATTATTTTTGGACGCAAAAACTATGTGATGGTAGGGAAAAGAAATAAACAAAAATGGCCCGTTAGGAGCAAGAGGAGAACCTCGTTCTAACGCGAGCAAAGTCGAAGACCTCGTTCACCTTAGACGAGATGGGAAAAGATGGACGACGGTCCGAATGTACCCCCACAGTCCATTAGGAAAAGGAGGAGAATCTCATCCTAACGCGAGCAAATTCCTCCGTAAGAAGGCGATGAACTGCTTTCGAACTTCATCTTTCAGATTAGAGCCAATTTGCACTGTATGCTCCATGTTTCCATCATTCAGGGGATGGTCACAAGATCTTCTAAGGGCTCGTCCTATTCTTTGGCAAAGTCATCGCGAACATCTAGCCCATCAACAGGACAAGAGTCGAACTGTGCTTCCTTTCGTAGGATAATTGAGTAACAGTGCCTTGCCAGAGCTTGATCTCTCCTGACCTCTCCAATTTCATAACTTATCGAAAACTTCATCTTCAAATAATCATTGGACACCACCGTCCAAAGTGCATTTAAATCAGGTCGGTCGAGAATTGCATTGTAAGCGGAGGAAACCTTTACTATCAGAAAATCCACCTACGCTCTAAATTATTTTGGATATTGCCCGACAGTCTAGAGTCATTACACCTTCAACTGGTATTGCAGCACCAGCGAAGCCTACTAGGGAAAAGTTTATTGGTCCAAGCTGACTATTAGATTTTGATATTTTGGAGAAAATATCATAAAATAAGATATCAACAGAACTTTCATTATCAACTAGGATGCGACGTATATCATAGTCTGCTATATTTAAAGAGACTACAATCGCATCATTATGTAGAAATTATACTTTCCGTGCATCTTCCTTCGTGAAAATTATGGGTTCTTCAACCCTCCGCCTTTTCATCGATCTCCCAGATCCATTGGCCTCTTCTCATCAAAGTCTCCCAAAGATAGTGTTGATGATGCTGAGAGACAGTCGATCTTCTTGTTGTTCCTTCCTTCTTAGTGGTTCAGGCTATGGTAGTGCCCTCAATCGATCTTCTCTTGCTTCAAACCGACATCTGAGGAATCGATCCAATCGACCTCTCCTGATGAGCTCCTCGATCTCGTCTTAGAGCTAAATGCATTCTTCAGTATCGTGATCGTGATCAAGATGGTAGAGACAGTATTTGTTAGGATTGTGCTTGTCAGGATGAGTGCACATTCTTTCTGGCTTCGACAGTTGCTCCTTGATCTCCATCAATACTTGCATTTTTAGAACATTGAGGAAGGCATAGTTGTGAAATCTTCTAGGGGGAGAACTTCGTTATGCTCTTTTATCAGGGCTTCTTTGACGACAAACTCGAGGAGGAGTTCAGACTCGCTTGCGCTCGAAAGAAGTTCATAAACGTGGTCGAACTTCATTGGGCCCACTATCAACTGTGGGCTTATTAAATTCCCCCGTCTGTCACTCTCCTATGGCTTCCTCATCCTTCAATTTGAAGGTTTTCTTCGCTCGGACATATCCTTCAGCCCGAGCTAGCAAATCGATAAAGTCCTTGGGATACTTCTTCTCCAAGAATAATAATAAATCATTTTTCTAAAGGCCGCCCTTGAGTGCGGTCATTGCAAGAGACTGATCCAGGTTTCGGACCTCCAATACAGCAGCATTAAATCGGATGACATAAGTCCAAATAGATTTCTCCTCCTTCTGCTTGATATGCATCAAAAAATTTGAACCTCGATGCGGATGTCAACTGCTAACGAAGTGAGCCACAAACTGATGGCTCATCTGGTCAAATGAGAAGATCATACCTGGCTTCAATGTCGAGTACTAGTTTTTTGCTTCTCCCTTTAAGGTGGATGACAAAGCTCGACATAAGATGGCATCTGGTGCACCATGGAGCAGCATTATGGTCCGAAAGGCCTCAAGATAATCGACTAGATTAAAGGTTCCATCGTAGCTTTTAAAGTGGAGAAGTTTAAAGTTCGACGGAATGGGCTCTTGCATAATTCTCTGAGAAAAAAAAGGATCAGTGCAAATATTATTATTGTGTATGGAGGGAGTATGACGGAGCTCTTCAATATGTCGGCTCATTTTCTGGAGCCTTTGATTGAGGAGATCTTCATGATCGTTGATCTCTAGAGTTTTCTGATGGGATGGAGGCAAAGCTGACCCCGAGGTCGAATCATGATTTGAGCAATGGCTCTCCATCCTCTGTTTTTCTTTTTCGGAGGTTATCGATCGGCTAATCCGAATTGATCGTTCTTTGATTGGATCATGGGGCTCCAAAAAAGTCTGCTCCAATCAAATTTATGCCAGAACCTGCCGATGTATGGCCTACACCATCTCCGTGAGACCGCAGACTTGTTGGACCAGTAAGTTAAACTGCTCCGCATCCACCATGGCTGCAGATGGAGCTTGAGTTATCAAAAATAGAGTGAAAATGGATGTATCTAGATGGAATCTAGCTGCAGAGATCGTTGATCATCGAATCGAAGCTTTTTTAGGAGGCATTTTTTTTAGAAAGAACTTTAGAAAGAAAGAAAAGAGATCGCTGCTGAGCACTCCTTTAAGATCAAGAAAATCTCAGGAATAGAGGGTCCTTTCTCTAACGCCAATTCTGTTGGTGCAGAATTTGGTTGATGCCCGATCGAGCTAGAGTCGAGGAAGACGAGGTCGCCATCGATGATCTGCAAAATAAAGTTCCATCTGGAGTCGGTGGTAGTGGCTCTAATAGGATCCTCCGACGATCAAGTCAGCTCTTCTGGCCAACAAAAATGGAGTGCTCAGAAAAGAGTTCGATAGAATTTTTGGAAAGAAGAAGAGAGCTTAGAGAAAACGTATCTAGAGGGTTTCTTTTTATAGATGGAGCTTATTGTAACTGTTCGATAGTGGGATTGCCTATAGCAGACTGATAAATGACAGTCATAACCATCCTGATAAATGACAGTCGTAACCATCCTGATAAATATCAATGGTAATCGTCCTGATAAATAACAATCATAACTATCCTGATAAATGATAATTATAACCATTCAGTGGTGGGATCGTCTGTAGGAATTCGTCTGAAGAAAAAGTCCAAAAAGATTTCTGCTCCTATAGAAATTCGACTGAAGGAGAAGTCCAAAAGAAATTCGACTCCTGAAGAAATTTGACTGTTGGAGGAGTTCGGCTCTTGAAAAAATCCGACTGTTAGAGAAGTTTGGCTCCTAGAGAAATTCGACTGCTAAAGTAATCCGGAAGGTGTTTGACTATTGGAGAAATCTGACTGCTGGAGAAGTTCGAAAGAAGTTCGGCTCCTGAAGAAATTCGACTACTGGAGTAATCCGAAAGGAGTTCGGCTTCTAGAGAAATCCGACTACTGGAGGAGTTCGACTTCTGGAGAAATCCGACTGCTGGAGTAATTCGGAAGGAGTTTAGTTCCTGAAGAAATCCGACTGCTGGAGTAATCTGAAAGAAGTTCGCTCCTGAAGAAATTCGACTGAAGAAGAAGTTCATAAGGAGTTCAGCTCCTGGAGAAATTCGACTGCTGGAGTAATCCGGAAGGAGTTCAACTTCTAGAGAAATCTGACTGAAGGAGAAGTTCGGAAGGAGTTTGGCTCCTAGAAAAATCTGACTAAAGGAGAAGTTCGGAAAGAAGTTTGGCTCCTGAAAAAATCTGACTGCTAGAATAATCCGAAAGAAGTTCGGCTTCTGGAGAAATCTGACTGCTGGAGGAGTTCGGAAGGAGTTTGGCTCCTGAAAAAATTCGACTACTGGAGTAATCTGGAAGGAATTCGGCTCCTAGAGAAATCCGACTGAAGGAGAAGTTCGGAAGGAGTTTGGCTCTTGAAGAAATCCGACTGCTGGAGTAATTCAAAAGGAGTTTGACTCCTGGAGAAATCGGACTGCTGGAGGAGTTCGGAAGGAGTTCGGCTCCTGAAGAAATTCGACTGCTGGAGTAATCCGAAAGGAGTTCGGCTCTTGGAGAAATCCGACTGTTAGAGTAATCTGGAAGGAGTTCGGCTCTTGGAGAAATCCGACTGCTGGAGAAGTTTGGTAGGAGTTCGGCCGCTGGAGAAAGTCCGGGTGCTTAAAGAAGTTTGGCTGGAGTTCAGTCACTGGAGTGAGTTTGAGATAGGTTCGGCCATTGGAGGAGAATTTTCGATCGAAGCTCTTCCGTGATTATCGGTTGTATTAGGCTTAAGCATTTGGACTTCGGTGGGAGAGAAATTTATCCCCAATAGATTTGTAATTAATTTTTAGCAAGCTAATAAAAAAATAGACTCGGAGAAAGGATAAAAACCGATCAAAAATAAAATAAATTAAAGTAGAAACAGAGGGGGGAACAAAGTGGAACTAAGTATCGGTGTAGATGCCTCGTTGCACTTCTACCTTGACAGACTGCTTTCTCTCTACCCTTCTCCCTTGATACAAAGCCTTTGCAAAGAAGACTCTTGAAGTAAGAAGAGCTTTGACATCAAATACAGTGGATCAAGGTGCACTAACGTGTGACTTGACGATCTTTCAAAGGTTTGAAGGACGATTCTTTTAGGCACCAGTTCACCGAAATCCAAAAAATTTCGATTTTCAGCTCCCTCTTGGAAGCCAAAAGAAGCTTGGTCTACCTTCTCCCCAAATCCCTCTGTGTCTCCCTCTCTCTCCTTCTCTCCAATTTTATTGGTACTAGAAAGGCGATGCATAAATATGGGTTGTACAAAGTATTGCCTAAAAATTTATTTGAAAAGAGAATGCCTAAACCAATTATCATAGCTAGAAATTCAAATTTTATTTATTTACTTTTGATCAGAGTGTCACCTAAAATGATCCTCAAGCCCAATAACAAGATAAGATTGTCACCAAGCTTCTTGCAGTCGCTTTTGCTTGGTGGAACATCCAGCTCTTTAGTTGCCGACAAACTATAGGAATAAAGATAAGCATACTTTGCTTTTGAGCTGGGCTTCCCTATGCAATAGGATGTCATTAAGCCTAAACACTAGCCTTTTACTAACCATGACTAGCTGCCCTCAATATCCACACCATCTCCTAGAGAATAGATTGGATCCATATTCATATTCGTCTGATGATGGTATATGAATTTAAATATGAGTATTGATCAAATCTTAAAATTTATATCCATATTTGTTCAAAATGACACCCATACAAATGAGATATTAGCCAATTTTTGTATTTGGCCCAAATGAATATGGATGTTAAATAGTTACTGATCAAATTCATATTTGCTAAAACTTCTGGATTGGAATGCATGAGTACTAAAAAAATATCCTGATAACCTACTTCACTTAATAAGTTGCGAATGGATGCCAAATATTAAAAAATCTAAAATCATCAACCGGCATTGTGCAAAGACAAGGTAACAATAAATTAAAACTCCCAAAAAATTTTAATTAAATAATTATATATATATTGGATACTCTCAAACCAGGTGCAACTCAATCATTGCACTCCTTAACAGGTTCATTCGTCATAACATTTTGTCAAGTAATTGCTCTCAAATCTAATAATAATTATATATCAATGTAGTCTTTTAAAAATTCATTTACCTTATCACTACTAGCTATTGAATAAATTAACTCCTTGCACCTCGAACCCACTATGGGCGGGGAGATGGTGGGTGGTAGTCTAGTGGTAACCCATGGGGATGGTGAGATGAAGGATGAACATGGGAGGGGTGGTGGACATAGGAATCTAAGGCTGGTGGTCTATAGAGATGGAGGTGGGGTGGCGATGTGGCCATCAAAGTGGAGTTAAAAGAAGAGCACTGCTGAGAAGGAAAAAAAGAAAAAGATACATGGGGAGGTTTCCTCATTGAAGCAATGAATTCAATATAATGATATCAGATCATGTCCCCGATTGCTAGATATCTATATGGATATTCAGATTCATATTCAATTTCAAAAATTTGGGAGCGTCCATGCCCGAATTCATATCCGAATGATCCAAATCTGATCCGGCCCCAGCACCCCTCTCAACTAACCCATTATCTAAAATCTTTCCCTTGAGAATTTGACTAATGTGAAATATCTTTAGAAATTAAAACTGAGAAATGGCATCCAAGGTCCGTGAAAAGTTCACATCAATTACAATTAATTCTAACAAACTTCCATGTGATGATCAGAGGTCCACCTAATTGCCGCTGGTGGTGGGTCACTGCTTAATATTTAAGGAGAAGAATGGGACAAAAGTACGGTCACCGGATGCCATTACCAAGAGGATGACTTGAAAGGGAACCATACGAGCGACGGTGACCATACCTTAATTCATCGGATATGGAAGTAGTGTTGAGGTGTTTTTTTTTTTAATTAATTAAAAAAAAAATCAAAATTTTATTTATACCAACTTACAAAAAATACATCAGCATAAAATATAAAAATTTAATAAAAATGTCCAATATAATAATTCGTAAAATAGTTCCTTAGTTATAAATTTCACCATCTAATTTGCAGCAATATTAATCTTCTTTAAAAATATATATTAAAAATAAAATAGAAATTACTCTCTAATAAATAAAAATTATCAAAAATAAATAAATTTGATAACCATTTAATCATCATCAACGAGCGTTAAGGTCAAGAGGCTGTTACTTGCACAATTTAATCACGTTGGGCCATACTTAGAAATAAAATATCAGCTGCTATGGCACTCATTATGACACAAAATAATTGTTAATGACATGAAAATATATATATATATATATTGTTGTCACTTAATCATTATTTTTTCCAGCTCAGCATAAAGATTTGATTGCAGATGTATTATTTTATTAGAATGAATGACAAATGTTAAATAATTTTGATTATTTATGCAATATTACAGATACAATATTAACAAAAACAGCTAGGTCATGGGAGTTGTGATCTTTTAATGGCTATTATTTTATACCTAGTGTGATGCAGAAGAATTATTATTTTATACCTAGAGTATGCTGGAGTCGTCTCGTCATCTTCCCATCATTGCTTCATGTACATAAACATTAACAAATAAAAGACTTTTACACAAATGGACGGCTGTGGTATTTGGATGGGAAGCTTTAATAATCCCATTGCTAGCATCCATGGAGGAGAAGAAAATAAAGAATTCATAAGGCCTTAGCCATGCTTACCTACCTACCATGTGCGAACAACTTCCTTGTGTTCCAGGGAACTCATGAGGAGGGTGGGGCCACCTTAGACCATTATAATACCGTGATAACTGTTTGATTTCCATCAAGGCCACAGCTTTCAACATATCTTAGCGTATGCTTCACTTTGATTATTTTTTTCCCCCTAAGGAAAAGGCATCCTAGGATGGAAGGTCCTGTGGAATTTGCATGGAAGAACATTGTGAGATTTCTCTCTTGAAAGATGGAATGGACGATTCCATGGATTATCCAAATTCAAGAATCAAAATTTAATAAATATACATTATTCATGCTTTCATATGAGTAGATTATGATCTATATATAGAATGAAATTTTGATGTTTGGATGTATCATGTATGTTACCATACCATACCAGTACAATTGATATCAATTTTTTTTTTTTTTGTCCAAACTGGATGCAGATGTTAGAGAATGCCGTAATATATAAATTTTAAAATTTTTTTTGGCATTGCACTGTTTTAAAATTTTAATTGATAATTTATAAAAATAATTTTTAGAATTTTTATTTACTGTGAGGAGTGATACATTGCCATAAAATTAAACAACAATTATTTTCACCTAAAAGATTAACAATAATTATTATGCTTCGAGAATAATTTATTATGACTTGTTACGATAATCTGTGACATCCTGAGCTTAAGTAAAAGTATTGCAGAAAATATGAAGATAAAAATCATCAAAGTCGCCATTAGGTTGCATGATTGGTGAACATATAATCTTTAATTAGTATCGATAGTTATGAATATATGGTTGCTATAAACATTATAATGGCATTAATACGTTTACCTACGAGGAGGGTGGTCGTATTGCCATATCAGTATCTACTACTTCCAGAGGGTAAAGAAAGTCATAACTTGTTGGCCCATGCTGTGGATGAAAACATCTTGATGACCTAAAGCTTGATCGAGAGTTATGAGCATTTTATTCAATCTCTAACATTTTAAGCAATTCTGATTTTGCTTCAAATTCACAGGTCTAGAGGTCCTCGACTTTTTTGCTTTTTTATTTTTTAAAGAATCAATTTATGTCTTCTTCTTCTTTTTTTTTGTGTGGAGCAAATTTATGCAATTAATCTATAATTATTGCATCCTTCACTGAAAGAAAATCATAATTATTGTATCAACTGCTATTGCACCATTGTGCAAACATGACAACATCAAGTATGAAATGACACGATTCGATTGGAGAGTAGAAAGAATTTTTCTTCCATCTGATGCAATGTCTAAGTAGTATGCTATGATTGAGCTTGCCTAATCAGCCATCAAGGATGGGCTTAGGCAAAAAAAAATAGTTAGAGACTAAATATTAATTCAGCATTTCTTATCTTATTTGATTGGCAAGAATCGAAAACAATGCTTTTTCCAATGCAAGGATGGAAAGAAGGGCGGAAAATTTTTTCTCAATCCACTTGAATATCTCAAAAAAAAAAAGAAGAAGAAAAAAATAAAAGTTTTAGAAACGGGGTTTATCTCTTCTTTTCTTTCGTTAATGATTATAAAATCGAAATACATATCCTTTATTCGTAATGATGAGGTTCGCCTTTACAATACAATTTGTATCATATTCCCTTCATAATTCTAATAGGTTTCACTTTTCTAAAATAAATATAATTAGTAAAAATAAATTTAAAAAAATTAAAATTCTATAGAAGGTATATCTTGACCTCTATGTCAATTTTATCTGCTATCATTTCATCAAATTCTTCTTGAATTAAAAGATATATTCAATCAATTTTTTTCTTAAAAATAATTTTTTTAATTTGATCGAAGTCTCAAGGCCTAAATAATGAATTTTAAGTTTGATTGCTAAGGCACACTCTCCCATAGGAGAGTCATGTTATAGATTTTAAAAAGAAATTTTAATTTCAAAAAATAATCATTGAATTATATAATTAAATCAAAAATTTGGCTGACCATTCAATCTCTCGATGTAGTCACTCTTACTCCTAGACTCCAGTCTAATCTATGGTAGCTAAAATGATTCACATCGAGTCTCGTAATTCTTCTAAATCATAATAATGCAGCTAAAAATATATAAAAAAATAGAAAGCCCATTTGATACCATCTGTGTTTTCTATTTTTATTTTAAAATTATAATAAAAATTAAGCTAAACTATATATATATATATATGATAAAACTTTCTCCGATATTATAAAGAAAAATTATGAGATTTTTTTATTATAAATTATTTATTATTTTCATAAAAAAATAAAAATAAGAGCACCAAACGCTACCCCAACAATAATCTTAATGTGGTGTTTCACTCATCAGTAGAGAACAAAAATTTTAAAAATGACACCAAGCCCTGTGCATGTGGTAAAAAAAAAAAAAATGATAGAGAGATAATAAAACTGATAATATAAATTTCAATTTTTTAATAAAATCAAATTTATAATACTAATATAAGAAAATCTTTTCTATTTAAATCAAATATATATATATATATATATATATATATATATATATATATAAAATTAAAAAAAAAATCCGACAAGGCAGCCTATAATATAATTTTTACATAATTAATCCCAGATGTCGGCATCCAACCTGACAAATTTCAGCCACCGCAAAACCCGTTGAATACTGTTGCATGAGTTATCCGCGG